>RJWT010005424.1:0-31033 GCA_004365215.1 Cuniculus paca | reverse complement strand
GCTGAAGCAGGAATATATATATATATCCCAAACAAGCAGATTCTTGAAAGGAAAATAAGACAGATATGGAACTCACTTTAAAACTTTAGACACCACAGAAAGCTGTGGGGGATGAGCTATTGCAGTTCAGAGTAGAGAGGGAGAAAGCATTTGAACCCAGCCTTGAAAGATGGGGAAGTTGCCAGTGTGGTGGGAGCCCCACAGTGTGTGGGGCAGAGTCAGGGGCACGCACCAGCTGAGCAAGGACTTGGGGGCCTGTGGGTAAGCAGTGATGAGCTTAGGACTGCTCTGAGCAGGGCCTGATGCCACTGACAAACTGGGCCTCAAGGAGAAGACTTCGGCAGCAATGGAGGGGAAATGAAGTTTGGAGAGGACTGAAGTAGAGAGGCCTTGTTTGGGGTCTGCACTGAGGCAGGGGACATGAGTACCCATCCTTGAATAGTCACAGACTCCTCTCATGGGCTCTTCCTTTGGAGCTCTGGTGCTACTCTTAACATCAACATGGAAATTTAAAAATGTTAGAGGACTGATGACAAGCTATGTGATGGCTAAGTCACAGCTCCTCTGCCCTGGAGTCACTGAAGCAAGAGAAAAGCACAGCCAACCTAAAGAAAGGAGCCACATGTCTGTAAGGTGTGCCCTGTTTCTTTCCAGAAGCATGGATGGAACCAACTATAGGTAACAAGCACTGCAGAGCCCTTGCCAAACGTAACCCACACACATGATCCAGCACTATGGACAGAGGCGTGTCGTCCTCTCCTTCCGGGAAGAACAAGAGGCCCAGCCATGGAAGCCAGGTTACCTCCTCCAGGGAGGTCAGGCCCAGCCCTGGGAGAAGGGCCTGGAGTGGAGATGCCTTAGTGGGTCCTCTTAGCCTTGGTCCTGGGATGACTGGTTCCAGCGCTATTGCTGGTCGCATGGAGCTTTCTTCACAGGAAGCAGATGTTGCTGGCCTGCTGCAGATGGGTTTGCAATGTGCTGTGAGGACAGGGGGAACTGTCACGCCATCCTGCTGCTGCTCGGCCTGGCTAGGGATCTGGCACTAGGCCAGCTCTGAGTGTGGAGGTCTGTATTGATAGCCGAGAGAAAATGGGCCTGGAAATGGAGTTACAGGTGCTCAAGAAGAAGGGTTCTGGAAATCCAGGGTGAAGAAGGGATGGGGAAGCAGGCAGGGCTCACAGGAAGCGGGCGGGCACCACTGGGCCTTTCATAGGCTGCCCACTTACTGGCCTTCGCCTAGCTCTCCAGTGCACCCTGTCCCCACCATAAACAGTTTTATGCACAGGAATAATAATGATCCTGAGACATAAATTATAAAGAGCATGCTGTCTAAGCGTTCCTGATGAGTTTTGTGGATTCAGGAGAAAAGACTTATTTTCTAAGGCAAACTGGTTCTAAAATAATATATAAATTAATTAATTTCCCAATTAGAAGCTCATTTTTACAAGTTATTTAAATCATTAGTGATTCTGCTCCATGCAAGTAGCATCAGTAAAAGACAAAAATGAAATCCAAGTGACACCGTCTACAGTAGTATAAAATTCTCCTGAAATTTGTTTTGGTAGCTTTCACCCAAGAGCTTTCAAAGTAAGTTGACAATTGTTTGGTTTTATCATGCAAACGAGGCGACGCCTTGCCCTCCTCCCCAGAGGTCTCTCCTATTTACCATCAAGTGCGTGAAATTCTACTACTAACAATTTTGTCCTTGGGAGGGAGTGTCTTCCCAGGAATCCTGGTGAGTGGAAGCAGACTCGAAGTGGTCAGGCCCTTGACGGCTACTATTTATAGGCTGGAATTCATCTTGCAGTGCCCGATTTCACCACTAGGTGTTGGTCTTGTCATTTTGCTAACTTGGAAACAAACTCCAGAAATCAGTATGAAAGATGCTTAAGGCATAGAAGACTTCATTTACATAATCTCACTAACTACCTGACTAGTTATTAATAGATCTATTATATCAACAGATACAGAACTATATGACAATGAACCTAACATGCAGGGGGGGCGGGCTAGCTCCAGCTACTCAGGAAGCTGAGACAGGTGGGTCACTTGAGCTCAGGAGTTAAAAGGGTAGACTGGGCAAAACAGACAGACTTTGTCTCGTAACAAACAAACAAATGTAAAGCAACAAGTACAAGCCAAGGCATTTCTGATTAGTGTTTCCCAAAACTACAGAACAGAAACTGAGCTTCTGATTTCAAAATCCTGAATTACACAAGTTTGTTCAGAAGCTGAGATCTTCTCACTTGTCAGCATGGGGTTTGCAATTAGTGAACTGGTGCTTACTTGAACTGTTCTCAATTCATTTAATGAGCCTACTTTTTTTAAAAAATATTTTTCTGCTTCCTTTCAGCAGCCAAATTGAACTAAAAAGATAAATCAATTGTAAAAATGAATCCATTCCTTGATTCTTTGTTGGTCTGACTGCTTAGACCAACAGATTAGGTCCCGAGCAATAATTATAGTTTGTAGTTCCAGGAAAATTTAGCAAGCTGAGGAAAAGCTGGGAAAATGTTAACAATCCAATTTGGAAGAAGAGAGTCCCTATGAATCATAGATGTCAGTTCCAATTACAGAAGTTGATAGCTTGGAAACTACTGTTGACTTTTTCTAACTAAATAAGAAGTAAAATGACTAGTAGTGTACAAAGAAAACACCAATAGACTCTTACCTACGAGGGAAATCAAAACAAAGTCATTTCCACATCATGAACCAGGGTTCAAGATTAAGACTGAAAGTGAAACAAACCCCAAAAGAAACTGCCAAATGCTGATGTCTGCCTGCTGTCAAAGCAATGAAACAGCTCATTTCCCCTCCCGGCATAGCCTGAGACGGGCATACTGGACTCTATTGACAGATGAGAAAATTGAAACTCAGAAAGTGATTTGTGCAAGGCCTCCAGTTAGTTTTGCCGTGAGACTGAGCCAAGAATGTCAGTCATCTGACTCGAAGTCCAGGGTCCTTTCTGCACATCACACCTGGCCACATGGGAGTTTTCACGGTGGAGACCACAATGGGAACCCAGGAGACACCTGTGCGATGGGGGAGGCGGCCCTGTGGCGGCACTAACTCTTAACTTCCATGACTCGTGCTGTTAGGTCCGAAGTACTAGGTGATAGACCTGCTTTTCTCGTTTTTCTAAAATGGAAGAGAAAAAAAGAAAGGAAATAAAGTAAACTTGATCAGTGGGGAATAAAAGCAGTAGAAAAAGTAGTGTAAATAAAGGATGAAACAAAGTGGAAGAAGTTAATTCCAGGTAATCTGAATAGGCTTAATTTAGCAATGAAAAGCCAAATATTGTCAGGTAGGATAGAAAGAATAAAATCCAGTTTTGTAATGTGTATAAGAAATTACTAAAGAATAAAGATACAAGTACACACACAAGTACACACACATTGTGGAGATGTAAAAATTTTATACCTGGATGCATTTACTAACATAAATTGAAATTTGGAAAACTATAAAAAAGTAGAACTGACAATCTTTTTTTTTTTTTTTGGTCAGAGTCTCCCTCTTAAATTCTCCTGCCTTGGCCTCCTGAGTGCTGGGATTACAGGCTATGCCATCACTGTCAGCTATCAGTCACAATCTTTTAAATCTGTCTCTTACTGATTTGACTTGAAAAAAATCCAATTATGAAGTCTAATAGACATGTACAGAATGCCATAGTCACCAAATCCATGATATACACTCTTCAAGGACCCATGAAACATTTATAAAACTGAACAGATACCACAACACAAGGCAATTCTTAATAGTAGCACAACCACCCCTAACAAAATCAGACATAACCGTGTTCTCTGAGCAAAATGTAAATGAATTAGAAATCAACAACCAAAAAGTAAATGGATGTCAAGTACAAAGTCGTGAGTTCGATCTCCGGTACCAAAAAAAAAAAAAAAAAAAAAAAAAAAAAAAAAAAAAAAAAAAAAAAAAAAAAAAAAAAGAGTAAATAGAAAACTCATATGTTCAGAAATTTAAAGACATATTTCTAAATAATCTTTGAGTCAAAGAATAAATACACTTAGAATGTATTTGAGTTGATTGATAAATATTCTACAAAGTCCCTTGGATAATGCTAAAAGGAAACTGATACCTATAATTTTCTGTATTAGAGGAGGTAAAAGTTGGGAAATAAACAAGATAAAAGTTCACTTCAAGAAGTTATTAAAAAAAAAACCAAACAAAGTAAAACTCCAAAAAGAGGAAATGAATAAAATCCAGAGATTAATGAAATAGAAAGATCAAGGTACAGATATTAGATCACAAAGTGAAAATTCAGTCTATTAAAAGACTAGAATTTTAGATAAATATTTGCAGGACTAATCCAGAAAGAGAGGGTAGAGTCATACCATTGTAAAAAGTAAAAAGTACTTTTTACCATGTAAAAAGTAAACAAATAAACAAACAAACAAATAAAAACAGAAAGTGTTGGAGTTGCCAGAAATTGGGACCCTTGTAGACAGTTGCTGAGAATATAAAACTGTGCAGCTACTATGGAAAAATATGTGAAATTTCCTTAAAAAGTTAAACTTAGAAGTAATACCACTTCTGAGCATATATCCAAAAGTCTAAATGAATTTAAAGCAGGTTCTCAAAGAGATATTTGTACACACATGCTCATTACAGCGTTATTCACAGTGGCTTACAGGTAGATGCAACGTAAATGCCCGTTGATGGATGGATGGATAAACAAAATGTAGTGTATTCACACAATGGGCTGTTTTTTTGGACTCTAGATAAAGGCATCCATTCACATGCTATAGAACCATTGAATTTTAAGGACACGGGATAAGCCAGTCGCAAAAAGATAATTGCTCTATGGTTTCAGTTACATGAGGCATGTTAAGTTATCACACTCAGAAAAACAAGAGGTGGAGGAGTAGCTGGCAGGACACTGGAGAAGGAGAAATGGGAAGCTGTTTCCTCGACAGAGTTTCAGTTTTGCAAGATGAAAAAGCTGCAGAGATCTGTTGTACAATGATGTGAACATGCTAAATACTGAACTGTACAATTAAAAATGGGTATGGTAGTAGATTTTATGTTTTGAGTTTCGTACCATAATTCACATTTTTAAAGAAAAGACAGCCATGAAAAAGAAGCCATATGTACCAATAAAACAAAAGGCAAAAATAATAAAGGAATATCACCAAGCTAATAATATTGTTAACAAAGTTTAGAACTTACAATGCACAATTGTCTGTGAAAGTATAGATACTAATATTTACTCACGATGTGATAGACTAGTAGAATGGCACTACAGCCACAAAAACATGTCTTCAGTAGTTCAGATTTATACAAAATATTACCCAATACCTGAATGACTTTATAGGTAAGTTCAATGAAACTGCTAATAAACAGATAGCTGAATGTAGTAAAAATCCTTCCAGAAAAATAAAGTTGAGGGAGCTTCACCAAACTCAGTTAATGAGTTTAGTAGAACTTTGGACTCAAGATCAGGCAAAGAGAAAGTAGAGGTTACCTTGTTGTGTGAATACATATGCAAAAATCCTAAATAAATGCAGACAAACATAATAAAAAAATGAAGGAATGCATACCTGTATGCATGTCTGTGTCTGTCATCTGTCTATCTACCTACTTATCTATCATCTGTTTGCCTATTTTCCTACCTAACTAATCACGAGATGTGGCTATGGTTTAATACTAGGAAGCAGACCAAGGCAATCAATTATATTGACAGAATAAGGGAAAATCATATGACATTAGACAAGGAAAAGTTATTGTATAACATTTCATACTCATTAATGGTAAAAGAAATTCTTAGCAAACTAGAAATGGGAACCATGGAAGATAATTTATTTTCTTTTTTCCTCCTCTCTCCTCTCTTCCTTCCTTCTCTTTCTCCCTCTTTTCTTTCCTTCTTTCTTTCTTCTTCCTCTCTCTGTTTCTGTTTGTTTCTGTCTCTGTCTTGAAGCCAGGCCCTGTGAATGCTAAGCACATGCTACAAGATACTTTTCTAGCAAAGAGATTCCTTGAAACCTACACAAAGCACATCTAATGTACAAATTTTGAAAGCATTTTTCTTTCAAATCAAGAAAACATCAAAGAGGGCCGTTATTACTGGTTCTTTTCAATACTGTCTAGAATTGTGAATAAGATGAGAAAAAGAATTATAAGCTTTGAGGATTTTGAAGGAAGGAACACAATTATGCTTATTCATGACCAAGGTAACTATATTATTATATATTTGTTATTTATAGATGTGCATTTCAAAGACATGCAAGGGAATAAGACTAAATTAAGTCTGCTGGTTGCCTCTGGGAAAGAGAGGAGAGGAAAGCTATGTGGGGGTCTTTGATTGTACCTATAATTTTTAAAGATCCTGAGTAAATCTGACAAAATGTTAAGATTTGACAGCTGAGCAAGGGATATATGACGTTTATTAAAATATTCTTTATACTTTCCTGCAAGCTGTAATAAAAAGAAAGATTTTGCCAAGAGCTGGTCTAGCCTGCTTAATGAATATTTTTCAATAAAAATTTGTTGTTTCTTCTGTAAAAGGTATATTACCGTTGTATAATTCTGAAGGAAGCAGACGGTGAACAAGAGTGGCTTTAAACTCCAGACACAAATTATGACCCATGGAAAAATTTACAGATGATAACTCTTGATATTTACTGCCTTGGATTATTCACTTATCTGACCCCAGGGACTGGATTGGTGAAAATATGGGTGCAGACTTAAATGCTTGTCTACACTCGAAATGTAATATTAGAATAATAAAGCTGATTCTAGATGTCGAACTGACCATATTCATAATGATGTCTGCTAAGACATCATTAAAATGATAATTAAGAAATAAAAAAATATAATTTCCCCATGCATTTACAGGGCAGGGAACAAAAGGATTCAGCCAATTTCTGATAGCTGGTTGCAGAGAAAAGAACCTTGCTTGTGAAGCACAGAGATGAGGGGGCGAATCCATGATTTGTGCGAAGGACTCTCAGGGAGGAGGCTGCTGCATTGGCCACAAGGACCCCAGAGAGGTCAGGAAACACTAGGGCGGGAGTTGTGTGGGAACAGAGCCCCAGGATGAATGGCTGGCTTTCCGGAACATTTGGTTCTCATTCCTTTCCTTATTCTCTCACCAGCCTCAGGCTGGACTGCTGGCTTCAGGGCATGTGCTCTACTTCTCTTTGCCCAACTCCAACCAGCAAAGGAAAGCGGTTTTCATTTGTGTTTTGTTTAGTTTTCTGATGCTGGGGATTGAGTCCAGGGCCTTGGTGCTGAGCTACAACTCCAGCTATTTTTATTTATTTATTTATTTTTTATTTTGAGATAGGGTCTTGTTAAATCACTAAGTTGTCCAGGCTAGGATCAAACTTGTGACTGAGTGTTGAGCTTATAAGCAGGCATCACTGCGTTTTTTTTCCCCTTAAGATGCTGACCAAACCATCTAAGGGGAACTAGAGAAGTATGAGTGGTGGGGCCTTTGCACTGAGTCTGCCTTGCTTTACTATTTGAAGGTAGTGGTGGGAGGTCATTGTGAAAGATCAGCGCTCATCCTCTCATGTGAAACACACCTGGCTCACCCCAGCCAGATACACAGAGCACCCAGGGGCCTCTCCAGCTAACTAGAGTGAGATATGAAGAAACCACCATGGTTCAGCAGACCTTTGAGGACAGCCTGTGATAGAAAAAGGGAAGCCAAGGAAATGGAGCATTTGACGGTGGAGGAAACAGGTGACTCAATGGACAGAAGTCAGCTTCTTTCTTATTTACTGTATCAAGGGAAATTTGAGACCAGGTCATCTGTGATATCTGAGTGTTTATGATCTTGACTAAAATGCATAAAGTGAAAAACTCAAGTTAATGGGAGCAAGGAATAGACTCTTGGGAACTGATCAGGTCATTAGGTGGGGACTCCAGAATGAAATTAGTGCCCTTATTAGAGAGGCCCCAGAAATCTCTCTCATTCTCTTCAGTGTCTTGAGGACAAAGTATGAAGAGTCATGGCAAAGAGGTCTTTCACCAGATGGCTAATCTAAGAGCCCCTTGACTTTTAACTTCACAGGAACTGCAAGAAATAAGTTTCTGTTGTTCACAAGTCACCTAGTAAACTACCAGAAATGGTATTTTCTTATTATAGTCTCAATGCTGTGAGACAAGCACTGCAAAATACTTATCACTATAAAACAAGAATTAGATATCATGATAATAGAAAGAGAGAATGGGAGTGAGGAGGTCTTAGAAATCGTGTGTGCATGTGTCTATCTACCTACCTATCTATATCATCTATATCTATATCTATATCTATCTATATCTTCGAATGTAATTCAGTGGTAGAGTGCTTGTCTAACATGTAAGAAGTAAGCCCTGGGGTAATTAGAATAAAATTATAAATTACTTAGAAAATACAAATAAATTAGAGGTGTTGGGAGATGTATTGTTAATTATGAAATCTACATGGCCATGGAAAACCTACTGCAGTAGGAGGGTGTATAAAGGCATTCTCATATGGGCAAGGATTCAGAAAGTTACTTCTTACTGATTCTAACAAAATAACTTAAAGACACATAGCATGGAGGAAGATAAGGCTGCACCTAAAGAAAGAGGAAAACGAGGTCCCAGGAATGGAGAAAACCAGAACTAAAAGTAAAAGAAATCCCAGGATGTTGGAGTTCAGCAACACTGGCGCACAATCAGCTCAGAGTGGGGCAGGGGTGGTCCTTCGGCTCCGAGGTGAAGGGGGTTTAGCTCCCAGGCAGCAGGATCAGGGCAATGGACCATGGAGGGTATGATAAAGACCAAAGTTGAAGGAAAACAAGGAAAACAGTTGGGCACTCCAAAGAAAGCAAACAGAAGAGATGTTTAAGAAAGGCAGTAAACCGTATCATTGTTCTTATATCTGCAATGAACAACATTTGTATAATTGTAATTACATAAATCCAACACTGGGTTTTGGCCTTTGGAGTCTACAGAGACAAAACATAGGAAACTGTTTGGACTTAACACTGAATGTTGATGATAGTAAAATTGAGGGACAAAAGGATATTAAGTAAAAGAGGACTAACACTGATATCCTCACATTAAAAAATAGAGAACTTCAGCCGGGCGTGGTGGCTCACGCCTGTAATCCCAGCACTCAGGAGGCTGAGACAGGCGGATCATTGTGAGTTCAAGACCAGCCTGGGCTACAAAGTGAGCTCAAGGCCAGCCTTAACGGCATAGTGAGACCCTGTCTCAAAAACACAAGGGCTGGGGATCTAGCTCAGTGGCCTAAGTGCCTGCCTGGCAAGTGCAAGGTCATGAGCTCAATCCCCGGTGCTGCAAAAAAAGAAAAAGAGAGAACTTCATTATCTACATTTGCTGAATCAAGAGATTTAAGTATATTATTCAAACTTATAAATGCATCCAAGTGAGGAGCTAAAAAGTGCAACATAGTGCGAGAGGTAAGGATGGTGGTTAGGGAGGATGGTATTCATTTATAACTCTAGTCTCAAACTGGTAAATTGAGGAGCAGGGCCAAAAACATATTATTTATAGATATGGAAGTAAATACTTTTCCTGGGAGAAGTATCCCAAATATTGGTGGAAATTTTCTTTTGAGAAATGTCTTTAGACTATGTGATAAGTCCCATTATTTTGAATACTATCACTGGTGGCATATTTTTTTTTTTGATTTTTAGACACAGCCAGAAGTCATTAAGAACTCACAACAGTCAAGAAAGTCAAAGGTACAACTGGTCAACCCTAGCAAAAACACTATTTGAATTTTAAGTAAAAATAGCTTGCTTCTTGGTATGCCTCAAAAACTGATTGTAAAACAACAAAAATGTTTCAGACCATAAGAGGATAGTTAGACTAGGCACATTGTCTTCTGAGACTACGTTATGCTAGACACTCCAATATATAATGTTATCACTCCTTGTTTCCTTTTGTTATGCTGTTCAACTATGAGGTCCCTATTTAGACAGGGAATTTGCACAACATTCTAAACTTAAATAAAAAATTACAATGTAAGGTCTTTCTTTTCCATTAAGATGCACCCCAAAGCAGCCATGTTTTGTCCAGGGTTAATTGCTCGTCTATTTGCCTTATCACATTCCTTGATGCATACTAACCAAGTACCTTTGCTTCTGATTATTGATCACTGGTAGACGTTTCAGCCTCCTCTAATTATGGAGGGTCGCAAAAATAAACAAGGGGGAGTTACTGTATGTTGAGCTTCTTTTAGCTCTGTTCAGACAACAGATAACTGGTTTTAGGGAACCTAATTCATGTCCCTTGATATGAACCATGAAGCAATGAGGTTGAGGGGTCAGTAGGGCCATCTGTCCAGCCCTGTTCCATCCTGCATTTGGCTAAGCTCAGTTGCAAGGTCAGTTGCCTGTCCAGTTGCCAAGGGAGGGACAAATAGCATCATTCTTCTCCTGACTCTTCTTTCTGCCTCTGTGGAGAAAAACTAATGAAAGAACATTTATTCTTTTTAATCAGGACATACGCATGTATGCCCATATGTGGGTATTGCACCTGTTACTTTTAACAGCTTTATTGAGATATGAATCGCATATAATAAAATTCGCCTAAAGTATTAAATTCAATGGTTTTGAATATTTTTATTGAGTTGTGCGACCATGGAAAAATCTAAGTTTAGAATGGTTTCCTTACCCTAGAAAGAAACCTGACACTCACCATTGGTTTCCCCACCCTGCAGTCCTAGGCAGCAGGAATCTACTTTCAGTCTCTGTGGATGTGCTCATGCTGCACATTTTAATTAAATAAATCATGTAATTTATCATATTTTCCCTGGCATAATAAAAATGCATTCACTCATGTTATAACATGCATCAATACTTCATTAATTTCCCACGCTGGATAGAGCTTTTTCCTGTCTCAGTTCTACCATCACCAGTTGAGGGGCATCTGGCTTGGTCCTATGTTTTGGCTAATAATTCATTCACATGTGAGTCACTGTGTGGACATGTTTCACTTCTCTTGGGTGGGATTACTGAATCATATGGTAACTCTGTGCTTAACTCTGCAAAATTGCCAGTTTTCCAAGGTAGCCACACTATTTTACATTCTTAACAGCGATGTCTGAAAGTCCCAGTGTCTCCACATCTTTGCCAACACCGATTATTGCTTTTTCATTATATTCATTCTAATGACTATAAAGTGGGCATCTCACAGTGCTTTTGACTTGCATCTTGCTAATCATGAATGATGTTAAGTATCTTTTCATGTGTATATTGGCCATTCGTATAGCTGCTGTGAGAAAATACCTGCTCAAATCTTTTGCCTGTGTCAGTATTCTTCATTTTTGCTCATAGATACCTTAGAAAATGTTGTAAATCTACCTGAGTATTCAATGATTTTAAATTTGTATCTAAAATCGGAATAGGTTCTCTTGCAATTTGGTTTGCGACTAGAATTGTGGAAAGAATTAAGTGTGTGAACCTAGGTACCACTGTATAGAAACAATGGTTTTGGTGTTAAGTTTTGTATTAAGTTTCAAACCAAAAACACATAAAAAACAAACTACTACAAAAATATTTAATAATTTTTAAATTCTGTTTAAAAAATTGTCAAGCTTACACAAAGCTTTATCTCTGGATAATTACCTT
Organism: Cuniculus paca; assembly: GCA_004365215.1. NCBI lineage: Eukaryota > Metazoa > Chordata > Mammalia > Rodentia > Cuniculidae > Cuniculus > Cuniculus paca. The sequence goes on along the minus strand of RJWT010005424.1, from coordinate 19,445 downwards.
ACTCATTCTATTTCTGGGAAGTCTACCAAAAGTCTTCACCAAGTCTTATCAAATCTTTCATAATTATACCCGCTTATTTTTTTAACCGAAGGTACTTTGACCTATTATATTTAGAAAGGGTTAGAATAAACTTTTAATTTTAATACACCTTTAGCAATACAGTGCCAAAAATAAAATTATCATATGACATTATTTAAATGCATTTTTGTCAAAATCAGAACTTTACTAAGTAAAAAACTTATTCTTTGCATAGTGTAGGTGAGAGAGGGGAAGGCACAAGTTAGAAAGCAGATAGATCTGGTGATAGACTACACTTGGTTAGTGGCAGAGCTAGATCTAGGGTTAGACACTTCAACCTCAAATCCACTACCATTTCTAGTCTAAACTCTACATAAACTTTCATGATTTATCTGCAAAGCAAGATCACATCTATAAGATATAGTTGTAAGGAAAGATAACTATATCCAGTGGGCTTAGATGACTTTTTTCCATTTTTGAACTAACAGCAGACTACATACATTATTTAGGGTGGGTTACCATGGTAACAGCTAGAGACTGCCTGGCCTCTCTAATGCCTGGATTCCAAGGTCTACTATTCCCTGAACACTGAGTTCAAAATTGTTAGGTTCCTTTCTTCAAGGGGAAATCAGCAATACACAATTTTCAGGAAAAAATGAAGAATCCAAGTTATAAAGAGAAAAGGAGGAGTTGGGGGGTGACAGATGCTCATCCTTATTTCTGAGTTTGTGTTCCAGATGAGAAATGTAAATGAAAATAAATGCATGCTCTTTTCAACACCTACTTCTGAAGCCAGAGTACAGACATGTCTGCTTTTCTCCCCTTTCTTTTATAATCAACCCATGAGAAGAAAAAACCTTAGGGTTGGGAAAATGAATTTTATTGTGTTATGGAATGAAAACCAAGTCAACTGACAAAATATTGACAATTTTCCAGTTATTCATTACTTAGCTTTATTTGATACGAAAGATAAGTTTAAGGCAAGTACATGTTCCCCAAAGACTTCAGTTAGTAACTTTTTCTTTTTTCCTTTGAAGATCCCATTCCGTTGGGGCATGTTCATAGTCTGCCTTTAACTCCTGTCTGCATTAAGGTATTAGCAAGTCTCTGTCTTTGTAACAGTGCTATGCTGTCGAGTTTTCATTGCGATCATTGTATTACAAGATTGCTCCTTAACTCTAGCTTATCTAGTATGTTTCACCAGTTTAGCGCTTTTGAAGAAGAGATTATTTGGCTGGTTAAGCACCTGAGAAGGCATCTGAGTCAAAGGCCAGCTCAGCGGTGTGGATTCCTTTCAGAAATGCTGTTGCCTTCTGCCTGGCTGGAGCTTCCTGCCTTTGGCCAACTCCAAATTGTAAATGCAGCTGAGTTTTGCTCCCTCTAACTTCCACCCAACAGTATATTTCATAGGCAACAGATCTCTGGGCCTTAAGTAATGTTTCTAAATTCCACTTTGGAAACTAATTTAGATGACAATTTTAATTTGAGTAACTTCTAAAGGAGACATTAATCAGTGTAATGGACAAAACCTTTTTTGGCATAAGAAGAAAAAAAACCACTTTGCAAATTGAAATATCTAAGGCCTATTCAAAAGCACATCTGTTATTCTAATGCAATTTAGTGGTGCAGTTTATTAAATTTGCAGAATAAAGTGATACTGAAAGGTGCAGGGAATCTTTTTTGCTGTGTTTTTTTTCTCTTCCAGATAATGTAATAATAAAAGGAATTACTAGTTAGCAAGATGGATTTGAGCCTATGTCTGGAGAGAGAAATGCTCTGATACAATTTAGCTTTTATAAATTATTTCAGTGATGGAAGTTGCTAATAAAACAAAGTGTTGACTTATTTGATTTGTGTCTGTGGTGCTCTGCCTAAATGACTATTATATGAATTACTTTACTTGTATGCGATTTGAGCTATGATTATTTCCTATGATTATTCTACCTTTAAACTTTGTAGAAAAATTCTTCCTCTAAGTTTAAGCTTTGTAGAAAAAAATAAAGTAAGAGATCTTTGTGTACTACCTTCCATGAACACTCTTGCAGGAAGTGTGAGATTTCAGGCAGACTTTAACCCTGCTCTGTGACCTTGACCAATATTCTTAAAACTCTCTGGATCTCATTTTCTTCATTGGAGAATGAAAATAATTCTTACATCATCTAAGTTCTACCAGGATTAAAGGATACAATATAGCTGGATCTCATGGGCTTTTTGCATAGACTTTACTTTTAATAATCAACTCATTGGACTTTTATGATGATGAAATTAAATTATTAAAGACAATGACCTCGCACCAGTGCTTGACACAGAGCTATTATTAATACTATTACACATATTTATGCTTAACGAATGTAAATTCCCCTTTTCCTTATCTTCTTGAATCATATTATAGTTTCCTTTCCCCTGAGTCCCTGTTAGGTTTAATACCTGGTATGTGGGCTACTCTGCCATTGTGTGTCTCCTTTATCTACTTCCTCTCTCTCTGGCCTTCTTTGGTTGTTCAGCCTCTTCCTGAGATAGGTACAAATGGACAAGGAATTCCAATGAATCTCTGCCCATGCACAGAATTTCTTTGCCCAAAAATCAGGTGGGGAAAAAGAGCCAAAAACAAAGCTTTGAAGTTTTCTCCTAATTTTAATCCATTCTGAACATCCCATCACTAACTGGTTGGAATTAATGCGGATTGTATTCCATTAAAATTGTATCATAGCTTTTGCCGTAGGCTTGGTGAACTCAGCTCTACATGGAATACTTTGTTTTCATCCCTGCTATCATTTTGGCTTATTCTCTGACATTCCACTTCATCCCTGGTGTGTTCATTCTTCTTCCTTTCTTAGCCTGTGCTCATACTCCAGGCCCTCAAGCTTTCTTTGAATACATCATCAGTCTCATATTCAATCTTCGGTAGAAAGCATAGGCATATCAACTGAAGACCTATTTCTCCCATTGACAGTGGTCTTTTAACAGTGGCTGAAATAAAGAGATGGAGCTCTACTTTGAATAATTATGCATCAGGTATCATCAGAAAGCGAGAGGATGCCAAGGCTTCCCTACCATTCTGGAACTGCACCATCAAGTACTGTGGAAAAGGCCAGGCTTGGTACATAAAAGATTGTGAGGGAAATCTCTGTACCATAAAATTTAAAGAAAAAAATCTCCAGTGATTTTGATGACAGGAAACCTAGGTTGTGGCCCGGGCTCTATTGCTTATAGGAGACAGGGTCTAGGGTGTATCGTTTCACCTCCCCAGCCCTCTTGCCATTCTTTTGCTATACAGTGAGGATTGTCACATCCAGAGCATCTGCTTCTGCCTTGTAGGACTGCTGCAGGAAGCCTGTGCTGTAACTCAGGAATGCTCACAAAGCTTCAACTTTCCCCTGAAATACTGCATTATCATCTCTGTGATATGAGCGTACTGCAGAGATCATATGGAGAAGAAATTTAGTAAGAAACATAAAGTGAAAAATTAAGGCTTACTTTTGAGCACCAGTGCTTTCGCCTCTCTACAAATTACTGCTCCTTTGAAAGCAGTGTGTGATGGCTACAGCTAAAGTAGGAAGAAGAAGGGGTGATCCCTGCATGGAAGGCAAGACTAAAGCAGACGAGGGCTAAGTCCTTCTGAAGATGAAAATGCAGGTAGAAATGCCTAGAAAACATTCAGGAGCGAGTGACTTTCTGATCACTGACCACAGCAGTTTCTATGATGTAGCATATAAAGTATATTTTTAATAGTGTTAAGTGAAAAAATTGGCATAGTCATTCATTTGACCTAAAGTTGAAACTATTTCTTCAGGGTTTTAAAACTAAATTATTTCCATAGGATTGGACAGTGGATTAAAGGTACTTATATTAAAGATTAGATTTTTAAAAAATAAATAATGTTAGGTTTTTAAAAACAGAGTATAAATGCCTTTCAAAAAATCTTAAAAAGTTGATAAAATTCAGTATGAGATAGCAATGTAAAATTGCTAAAATATTTTAATTCAGTATTATGAAGGATTAGTAGAAATACAGTATTGACTCAACTTTAAAATAAGAACATCTACCTCACAGAGAGATCAAGAGCGAAGAGGATTAAGTATGATACCTGCAAAGCACTTCACATAGTAATCAGCCAAAGAAATGTCAATTTAAATCCATAGGCTCTTCTCTTTCCCAAAACCATAGCAAATTCTTCTCTTCCTCATGTAGGATTTTGTCTTTCATTATTTAACTTTTGCATGGTTCTTTAGAATTTCACATGCCTGGGTTTTGTCTGCTGAACTTCTTTTAAAATGATTTCTTATATATATACATGTTATTGATTTTTCTAACTATATAATATGTGTATATAGAATTTCATGTTTTTGCTTTTGATGTAAAATTGAAATTCAGTGAAATTCATGAATCCAGTACATTGCCTGCATCTTGATAAATGCACACACTCCATATAATCTAAACCTTGCAAAGCAATGAACAATACCTCTGACCTAGAAAGTTCTCTTGTTATATCCCACCCCAGCTCCCTGAAGTAACTGCCTTTCTGCTTGATTTTCCACCATAATTTCCTCTTTTGAAAATTTCACATAAATGGAATTGTACACATGTATCTTTTATTTAAAATTTCTTTCATTCAGTATCAGCATATCATTTTTGAGATTCACCCATGCCATGAGCAACAGTATCTGGTTTCATTTTATTGTGTCCAGATATTTTTCTAGCCCTTCAAAGACTGGCAATGCACTGTGACTCTCTGCTCCCTTGGGGCATTTGTATAGAATACTGCACATTTTAAGAGTTCCACCAACATTTAATGGCTCAGTGGGTGAATGAATACATGAGTTATTTAATCAATCAATAAGCCAGTTAGACACAGGCAAGTTTCATTTTTCAACTCCAGAGTCTCTTAATGCTCGACTTACCAACCATGGTTATATTTCCTGGCTTCAGAAGCCTGCCAGCTTTGCTGTAGGAATCCAGGGATCCGCCCATTTTCAATTCTGCAGCATTTGCTGCATTCCTGCAGCATCGAAGGACTGGCAAGGAGGTGAACTGCGGCCCTGGCTGGGCTCCAGTGCGGCTGTGAAAGAGCCAACCTCAGGCATTGTCTCCTGCAGACGGAAGTGCTTATCCTCTGTCTTTGCGAACATTAAACCTCACATTCCTCGGATTGATTTATTCGACCACTGTAAAGGTCGGCAAAAGAATCCAGGTGCTGCGTGGAATACTGTGTGGCGGGATAGTACCCAAACTGCAGAAGCAGCATGTATTTCCTTGCAGTCAGGAAGGAACAACGGATGCAGAGTTGGTACTGTTGGCTCTGACTGATATGGCTGTGACCTGCCTGGAATGGCTGTCCCCAGTGGACCTTCTTACCTCTGGATAGTGACTGAGATTGAGGGCAGGGCACGGTGGGCAGGCCCCTGGGGGGGAAATACATTACCTTGGCTCATTCTGTGGAGCAAGCATTTAGGGATCTGAACTTATCACCATCATTTCTGCTTGGACAGCAGTAAGTTCCTGTCATTTCTAATAGCGCACGTGTTCTGAATTACAAACATGCTTTTTTCATCCTTAATCTATTCAAGTGACATTCTCACTTCTGCGGCACGCTAAACTTTATATAGCTGCATAGCATACTTTATTATGCATCACTTTCAAAGTGTGGGGTTGTAAACGTAGGCACATTTTATGTGAAAATGGGGAAAGTTTTCTTTCAAATATATTGCCCAAGACATGGAAGAGATTTGTGTATGAGTCCTGTGTGAGCATATTATATACAGAAATAAACCTGTTTCAAGAAAAAAGCAGCAAAGATATTCATATATCCCTGTAGATTTTATTTATATTTGAAAAAAAATTGTAGGAAGCATGACAAACTCAATAACAAGATGCTGAATGCCAGCATTTCTTCTTCTGTTCATTATAGCAAATTTTGAGGGCACTATATTTTTTCAAAGAAAACCCATTTATAGATGTGGTAAATGAAAACATCTTAATTAGAAAATAATGGAAATCACAATGTAGTTTATTTTAAAAAAGTTTTCATCACCTAAATTGCATTTCAGTTTATTAAATCCTGAAATGGTACTTTGTAAACCAATATTGATTGCTGAGTCTATAAAGTCCCCCACCCCATAAAAGCTATGTCAGCCGTTAATGTATCCTACTGTACTAGTGGCAGCAACTCTTTTTTACACTGAGATAGTTGCATGAATCATAGAGCTATTACCACCATTAGCTCTCCAAATGGAGCAGTCTCACTACCAATTTCCTCAGGGTATAGACCAGTTCATATTGGTGTCCCCCAAACAGGAGAGGTTTATTATTCTATATGCATACTAGATTCTGCAACTGTAGCATGTATTTCTCAAATTCATAGAGACAGGGAGGTAGAAAATGCCTACGAGAAGAGGACCGCTCTACCCAGGAGCAAGTAGAGTTCAGGCTTGAGGTAGCCGTGTGACATGGCACATTTTTAACCCATCTGGCCTCCGCTGTTGGCTCTGTATCCATCTCACATGTATTTTGTTACTAAACAATAGATAGCAAGTGCATGCATGTGTTATTTCCTGCATCCTCCCTTTGATGGGCATGCTGATGCCATTTCAACGACGCTGACGAATCTCCCTGACGGTGAGCTGCATGGAGACCCAGCTCGATTTTCACATGCCACTGTTGCAGGACAGAACTTTGGCTCTCCTGACTCCCACGCTGATGGTCTCATGGGCTCTGCCCTGCCAGAACCTCAGCCTAAAGCTGCACCTTTCAAAGCAAATGGTAATACAGCACTCCTTGTGCCAAGGGTATTCAGAATGATGAGTGGAAAAGCCATCAGTCACTGAGTCTTAGCCATCTGAAGCTCTCAAACTCTATTAGCAGGGGAGAGGAAGTGAAATATTTTCAGTGGTTCTAAATGAGATACCTTTATGGTAATGTATATTTCTTTTGCTTTTCAACAAATGACTTGAAACAGTCTTTTCGAGGATTATAGAGGTATTAAGAAATAAGCAGACTGGTAGAATACTATTAATGAGTGACACAATGTAGCAGAAAATGCACCCCACCCCAGCCAGCATACTTCAGTTTCTTAGTTGCCCACCTAATAGTTCCTGTTCCAGATCAGTTGCGCCGGTCTCTTAGAAACAGCTGGTCACTGTGATGCACATCCTATAAACCAATCCCCAACTGACAACTCATTCTGCCTCTGTACTTCCTGCTTGCTTATCCCATATAAGCCCTAGACCACCAGAGATCAGTGCCCGTGGACATAAATCCGCCTCCAAATCCTGGGTGTCATTTTGGTGTTTCTGCTTGCCGTTGCACCAATAGATTTCTATATTCTTTTTCAAAGAATTTTGACCCACAAGAGTGTGTTTTGTTGATAGCCCTCAATCACCTTCATGTCTGGGCAGAAAACGTTTAAGGGGAATAAGTGGACAAGTATATAACGAGACTCAAGGGCTTCCTTCTAAACAGGCCATGACACTACCATGCACGACACTGATACAGAAACATTTCTGCTGAAAGGAAGGAAAAGTCAAGTTTTTCTTTTTTAGTACTGAGAATCAAACTCAGAACCTCACGCTTGCCAGGCAGGTGCTGTGCTGCTGCGCTATATCCCTGGCCCAGTCAAGTTTTTCTTGCTAACCTGATTTTCTAGTTGTTCACCTCACCATTGCTTTGTCACACGGAGCACATAGCATGTGGGCTTTCCGAGCAGAATCCTGGGAAGAGGATTTAAAAAGGAGGATGACTGGACAGAATACTGAAAAGGGGCAGGCATCCAGCAGGGCAAGCCCAAGGTAGGGTGACCACACCCTGGGCAAGGGTCAGCAAAGGAAAGGGCCCCAGTGCCCTCCCATTCTCACCCTTCACCATGCCTGTGTGCCTCCTTGCTCTTCCTGCAGGCAAAGAGTAGCAGCCGGTGCTCCACCAGCTTCTCTGCAGCCTCTCACTGGCCCTGCAGTGCAGCAGCCGCCCCACTCGCTCCTGGGCAGCCTTCCCTGCAGTCAAAGGCTTCAGCGAGGAGCCATGGCAAAAATAAATAAATCTGAACACGCTGAGGGGCTTAAAACCCCTGCAATAACCTGAAACTCCCAGGGAAGAGAGCAGGCACAAAGGAAAGGCACTCACAAGTCCCCAAGAGGGTGGCACATGCAGACCCACGTACACTGAGCATGAAAGAATGTGGTTTATATAGAGCAGATTAAAAATAAATCCATTCTTCCACTTTTCATCTGCACATGGGAAACTGAGAGCAGAAAAACATATGAGTTTATTGGGGTCTCCTCCTGCCCCTCATCTCTCACTGCTGATGAATGACAAGAGCAAGGGTATGCAGGTTACAGTCATCCTAGCAAGTACCCTGCCAGGTCTGCCAGGGCCAGCGTTTTGCGCAGCCTCAAGACCTTAGGCTTGACATCCTAGAGTATGTGAGCACGGAGAGACTTCTGAGAGGACACAGCCCTGATAGATGAAAACATTCACGCTGATGTTTCTGAATGTGCGTTATTTGAAACTACAATAATTGTTTAGAAATCCAATGGAAGTTCTCTGCCGCAGTCCTTCCCTCTGCCTTGAGGAGGGTGGGGTGTTGGAATGACAGGGTCATTTTAAGGTCTGAAAGGACCTCAGGGGGTTAAACCTCACCCCACGGCCCTTTCTCCATTTCGGCTCTACATACTTCATCCCCTGATGGGCACCGGCAAAGCGACTCCAGCCTCTCTGTTGAAAGCGTTCACGTCTCCTCTTAGTGTACCTTAAAAAAAAAAGTAAGTTCATGTCCAGTGCTGTGTTGTTGCACAAATACAATAAAAAAAAAAACCTAAATGCTTGCTTAGAAAGATCCTGAGCATCTTCTGTGGACCTGTGCACCCCCCTCAATGAAACCCGAGGCGCCGCTAACTCCACTGGAGTGAAAGCGCCCAGTGGCCGCGGGGCTGTATCCCTGTGCGTTACAGCCCACTCTTCTCAGTATCGGGGCGCGTCCTAAGGAGCCCACGGATCCCCACTGCCTGTGTTACCTACTTATTGTAGTGAACCGGGGAGGAGCCACGCGGCTGCTTTCTGTTCACCCCGGCGTGGGGTCTCAGGGCAGGTGCCGAGTTCTTCCCGGAGGCCACGCCCGCTGCTCGCTGCGGCCGCAGCAAATTCTCTCTGAAAATCAGCCCCCTGCATGGCTTGTCGAAATCATCAGGTTGGGAACCAAACACGTGCAAAAAGCGAGCTGGAGGCTTTTAGTGTGGTGGAGGTGGTGGGGGTGTCCCGCAGGAATTTAGCCTCGGGAAGACAGGCAGCCTGAAGTTCCCAGCTGCCTAGAGCGCACAGAGGCAGCCCAGTAAGCGGTCTTCGCCCAGCTGGTTCCAAACTCATTCCCTGCCCTCCTCCACCACACACTCCAACACGCTGAAAGCACCGAGGCTTCATCCCCCACAAAGAAAGGAGAAAATCTAGAAACACTGACAGGCTGATTCACTGCTCTTAAAGGTTTAGAAATGTTAAAGGGACCACCTGCAGTGTTAGAGTGTGTGTGTGTGTGTGTGTGTGTGTGTGTGTGTGTGTGTGTGTGTTGGGGCATATCTTCCTAGTATTGAAAAGCAAAAGAAAAACGGCCAGGTGAAAAGGGAGAATTAAAGAAATTACCAGAAACAGCCAGAAAGAAAAAAATGTAAAACTTCGCCATAACTGCCGCATACGTGCGCCCTTAGCCTATCGTATCTCAAACACCCTAGCAGCACTGCACCGCCACCAGAAACACACACGGCGTGGGGTACTCCGAGTCCCAGGTGGGGAAGGGTCGACCTGGAGGTCAGGGTGTATTCGAGGGACCTGGTATGAAAAGCCAAAGTGTCAGTGGAGAGTGAGAATCTGTTATGGGGACGCTTAAGGTTCCCAGTGAGGGCTGCAGGTATAATAAACAGGTGGGGCTGGGCGGACGGGTGGAAGGGAAGGGAAGGGAAATGAGTAGGGGGTGTGGGGTCTCATAGAAAACAGAGGCCCTCGGCGAAAAGCTGAGAGGACACAGCCGCAGCTCCCCAGGCGCCAGTCGCTCGCCCCCGCCTTCTCTTTTGCGCAGAATCCGCCCCTGGCTGCAGCGCGCTGCCCCCACTGGCCGGCGCGCCGTGATCGATCGCAGGCTGCGTCAGAATCCTCCGGCGTATAAATAGGGGTGGCAGGACGGCGCCGAGCCGCACACAGCCATCCATCCTCCCCTCTCCCTCTCTTCCCGTCCTTCCTTCTCTTCTAGGCCCCCACCTCCGCCGCAGGCCGGAGGGGCGCCGGCCGCCACCATGAGTTCCTTCAGCTACGAGCCGTACTACTCGACCTCTTACAAGCGGCGTTACGTGGAGACGCCCCGGGTGCACATCTCCAGCGTGCGCAGCGGCTACAGCACCGCGCGCTCCGCGTACTCCAGCTACTCCGCGCCGGTCTCCTCCTCGCTGTCCGTGCGCCGCAGCTACTCGTCCAGCTCCGGCTCCTTGATGCCGAGCCTGGAGAACCTCGACCTAAGCCAGGTGGCTGCCATCAGCAACGACCTTAAATCGATCCGCACGCAGGAGAAGGCGCAGCTTCAGGACCTCAACGACCGCTTCGCCAGCTTCATCGAGCGCGTGCACGAGCTCGAGCAGCAGAACAAGGTCCTGGAAGCCGAGCTGTTGGTGCTGCGCCAGAAGCACTCCGAGCCGTCCCGCTTCCGGGCGCTGTACGAGCAGGAGATCCGCGACCTGCGCCTGGCGGCGGAAGACGCCACCAACGAGAAGCAGGCGCTCCAGGGCGAGCGCGAAGGGCTGGAGGAGACTCTGCGCAACCTGCAGGCGCGCTATGAAGAGGAGGTGCTGAGCCGCGAGGACGCCGAGGGCCGGCTGATGGAAGCGCGCAAAGGAGCCGACGAGGCTGCGCTCGCCCGCGCCGAGCTCGAAAAGCGCATCGACAGCCTGATGGACGAAATCGCCTTTCTGAAGAAAGTGCACGAGGAGGAGATCGCCGAGCTGCAGGCGCAGATTCAGTATGCGCAGATCTCCGTGGAGATGGACGTGTCCTCCAAGCCCGACCTCTCCGCCGCGCTCAAGGACATCCGCGCGCAGTACGAGAAGCTGGCCGCCAAGAACATGCAGAACGCCGAAGAGTGGTTCAAGAGCCGATTCACCGTGCTGACCGAGAGCGCCGCCAAGAACACCGACGCTGTGCGCGCCGCCAAGGACGAGGTGTCCGAGAGCCGCCGCCTGCTCAAGGCCAAGACCTTGGAGATCGAAGCATGCCGGGGCATGAACGAAGCGCTAGAGAAGCAGCTGCAGGAGCTGGAGGACAAGCAGAACGCCGACATCAGTGCCATGCAGGTAGCGCACCGTCCAGAACCCGGTAGGGGTGGGGCGGCCTGCAGGGGTGGGGGGGCTGTAGGGGTGGGGGTTGAGAGCGCGCCCATTAAGTACTGTAGGACCAAGGTTGAGCCCTCTGCAGGCAGCTACAGGGGTAGGATTGGGCTGCTTGGGGGCTGGGGGGTAGGGTGGGGCACTTGGGGGCGGGGCCTGACTGCAATGTGGGGCTGAGCCTGGTGCAGAGCCTGGGTTCTGCGGAACAACCCAGCCCAGCTAGAGGCTTGGGCGGGGGAGGGGAAGGAGTGGAAGCTGGGCGTTGCCTTAGGCCTGCGGTGATTTTTCCTCTCAGCGGACCGCATTTACCACAAGTTACTTTCAGCACTTATCGGACCCTCTGGTTGATAAATATGGCGGATTGTGCTCCTGGCTTCCGAACCAGCATGCTTTAGTGCTAGTGTGCCTAACCACTTCTGCCCCTCGGCAGGTACCCAGGAATACAGTCCAAATGCTTTAGCAAAGGAGCTAGCGATACTCACTAGTAAACCCTCTTTTTAAAGGTTCTGTATCTTCGGGAGAGTAGAAATACAGATGCACAGAAATTATTTTAAAATCACTTTTAGCAATCTAGCTATTTGCTTCTGTAAAGAAGCGAATTAATTTTCTCAAATGTGACCTGGCTAGAGAAGAGTCAGTGAGAAACCGTTTTGCTATCGTTTTGTTTTTTTGTTTCTTTTTGTAGACATTTTATGGCGATCATGAGACTATATTAACTAGAGAAATTTTTAAAAAGAATTTTCTTCCATCGTTTAATATTTTTTCTTTTCATGTTTCATATAAAGCTGGATATTTTAGGTATAAAGGTTTTTTAGAGAACAGGCAGCTTCAGGGGAGATTTTATGGAAGGTGTGCACTTTTAATTGACAACGAGCCTTCGCAACTGTACAGTACAGTGAAAACAAGAGATTTATGCTGGACATTTTTTTTTAATCTCCCAACAGGACACAATCAACAAATTAGAAAACGAATTGAGAACCACGAAGAGTGAAATGGCCCGATACCTGAAAGAATATCAGGACCTCCTCAATGTGAAGATGGCTTTGGATATCGAGATTGCAGCTTACAGGTGAAACCAGAGGGGTGAAGGTAGCAGCTGGAAAGCCTTAGGCAGAAAGTCAGTTTCCATTCCAAGTTAGATTGAATCAGAACCTTCGAGACTAGTTCTTTGACAATTATAAAGTGTTAGATTTTATTGATTCTTCCAAGAAGAAAGTATTTAGGCAAGTATATAAGAAGTAATAATGAGGCCTATTCTTAGCTTCCCGTTATGTTTGAAATTTAATAAGACTGTTTAGTGATTGTCTTGTTTGGTCTCAGTCACTCAGTCCCAGTTACGAAGTCTTGATACTGCCTAATCCTGCTTCTGTTGGCATTTTCTTCTAAAGGGGGTGTTGGGGGGCAGTGGTGAGTGGTGGGCTTAGACAAAGTCACCGAGCACACTTTCCACATTGTGTGTTTTTTTTTAACCACCCTTTATCTGCACCCCAGGAAACTCTTGGAAGGCGAGGAGACCCGGCTCAGTTTCACCAGCGTGGGCAGCATCACCAGCGGCTACTCCCAGAGCTCCCAGGTCTTTGGCAGATCTGCCTATAGTGGTTTGCAGTCCAGCTCCTACCTGATGTCCGCCCGCTCCTTCCCCTCCTACTACACCAGCCACGTCCAGGAGGAGCAGATCGAGGTAGAGGAGACCATTGAGGCTGCCAAAGCTGAAGAAGCCAAAGACGAGCCCCCCTCTGAAGGAGAAGCGGAAGAAGAAGAGAAGGAGAAGGAGGAGGGTGAAGAGGAGGAGGGAGCAGAAGAGGAAGAAGGTATGATGCGAACACATCCCTGGGAGTATGAGGAGGGTGTGGAGGTTTGTTAGTAGGTGAATGAGCTACCTAAAGGCTTGCTCACTTAGAGAAACTGGGTTCCTGTGTGATTTCAGAACCTTAACTTAATACCTTTGCATTCATTCCACATGTCTTTATTAAGCACTTTTTTATTATAAGTGAAGCAATTGGTCGAACATTTCTTTCTTTTGGTTTATTTTATTTTGAAATGATGCATAGTAATTGCAGAATTTGATTTTTAGTATATCCATTTGACCCAGCAGTTTGGTGCCCTAAAGAACAAACACATCATAGAACTGAGATTAGGTCTTAGAGATGACGTAGTCTCATTTTATTTAAATATGTATCCCCTGGCAAGTTATTTATGGGAAGCATTGTGTGTGTTACGCATTTTTTTGGGAGCGTGGAGTGGAAAAGTTTTTGGCGAGCATTCTATTAGTAATGCTTTGTAATCCACAAAACCTTGGCAGCTATCTTTTGAGTGGTCTTAACCTGGATTTGGATCTTGTAAATTTTCTTTCTGTGTTTAAGCTGCCAAGGAAGAATCTGAAGAGGCAAAGGAGGAAGAAGAAGGAGGAGGTGAAGGTGAAGGTGAAGAAGCAGAGGAAACTAAAGAAGCTGAAGAGGAAGAGAAGAAAGATGAAGGTGCTAGCGAGGAACAGGCAACTAAGAAGAAAGATTGAACTCCCTTTTCCTTAACTATTCCCGGAAAAAGTTCCCCTGAAATCCGGTCAACCTCATCACCAACCAACCAGTTGAGTTCCAGATCCTATATGAATTAAGATGTCAATATATGTATAATTCTGAGATGACCTAGGTTGGACATTCAATGTTGTGCTATGACCTTTCTCCTTATGCAGAGTATACGTTTGCTTGCAGAGTGGCTTTCTGGCTTGCTGCCAGCCTGTGCATGGTCCACGCTTATGAGTTCAGGATCTATGGCAATGTGAATCATTCAGATGTTTACAATAAAAAAAATGAATAAATGAATTTACTAGCGTTAATGTTAAACTTCATGGAAAAATAGTATTTTGAACCTTTGGTGGTTAGAAATTAAAGACCTGGAGTTATGTGCAATAAATAGTAAATAAAGTTACACTGAATGACATATTTCTTGCTGTGATTTTTTTACCTAATTAAAATACCTTTAAACATGGTACCAGTAGGAACAATATACAAGTGGACTCTTGAGCTTCAATTTTTTGAAAAGCTAAAATTTTTAACAACTACAATGTCTTTCTTCTATAATTGGAAATTCTGAAGGATACAGTTAGGTCATGACTATAAAATCTCTTCCCTCAAAATTTTACTGATACTAAACATGAGGAAGTGAGAGAGTCCGTAAATAGCAATATGCTTTACTCTGCAAAATGTATGGAATTATGTTAAAGGATGACTTTGTAGGAGACAATTTTGAAATTATATGAAACGTATACCCTTCATGGACAACTGGTACGTAATCATGCATTATGGGTAAAGTATGAATCCCATGTGTTCATCACAATAGCTAGGTTTTTTTTAATACATTCTAAATATGGGCAGAAGTTGAAACCTGAACATATGATACAATGAAAAGGAATAATGTTTCATCAGTGTTTAATTTAGAGAGGAGAAAGGATGTCAAGTTATTTACCACTATAAACATGTTGCCTGCAATCCTGAGCTCGTGATTCAGTGTGTTGTTAGCTTAATTCTATTGCCTAAAATAAACAGCATTTAATGTCACACATTTTAAATCTTTAAAAAATCACAGACACCAGTAATGAAATTATTAGGAGTCACTTAGTGGGGCAGATAATATATTTGTGTGTTACATTGGCATTGCTCTGCATGTCTTAGTTGGGAAATACTTGGATTTCAATAACCAGTTGGGCATTGCCTAAAAAACACCTCAACTGTTTGCATCCACTGTAAAGTCATGAAAGCTCTTGCCTTTGCATTTGGTGTGGAATATAGATGAAATTATTGTCTCTCTGCTGCTCTGCTTCTGTTCTTAAACAACTGCTTTGTCCGTTGACTTTGTTCCCTGTCTGTGTTTAAGATGACCTTTGAAAGTTGTGAATTTCACCTGAAACCAAAGTGGTCTCTATTTCAAGTTATGTGATCCCTTTGCACTGCTGTAAAGATTAGGCGTCTCCTCAGAAACCAAGCTTTTCAAGTTTATGCTCATTGAACATGGGAGGATGCACATGGTTCAGCCTCGGACAGATGCGAGCTGTATGGCAAAAGTGACTGAGTACCCAAATGGAAACAGCTGGCTGATTCAAGAAATACTTGGTTGAAGAACATTGTTCCATACTCTATCCTGTGTGCCAAAATAAAATACTAAAAAACATAAATGACTTTGAAGTCTTTTAAAAAATTCCCCCAAGTTTGGTACTGTGACCAGTACCCACTTTCCCTCTGCTCCCCCAAAAGTCGAATCCTTTTTCATTATTTCTGTTCCCAGTGACCCCACTCCCAGTCATCTGGTTCTGTAAACCATACACCTCCGTGTGACATCCTGCCCCCCTTTTCCTCAGCCCCTCTAGTCTAACCGATCATTACTACTACTGATTTTACTGCCACAGTCTCCCTGGGGACGCTGCCACCACCCTAATGATTCTCCCAGTATCTGCTCTTCCTCTCCTTTAGTCAACACATAGCTCAATCAGGGCAACTTGCTGATTAGAGCCTTCCAATAACCTCTACTTGTTTTAACAGAAAAACCAGAATCTCTGATTCATCTCAAGGCCTGCATAGACCTGACCCCACTTACTTCTGTGCCCTGATCCTGTGTCTATCCCCTGCCCCTCACTTCCTGTACTTCAGTCACTGTGATCTGTTCTTCCACAGGTCACAGTTTTTTTTTTATTTTTTTTATTTCTGGTTCTGTTCCTGGAACACTTATCTTTTTTTCTTTTTCCCTCAACCTTACCTGGCCAGGTTCCATGCACCCTTCTGATAGATATTTTTAAGTCTCATTGCCTAGGGGAAGCCTTTCTTGATCTCTTCTGGCAAATCGTTTCTCTATTAAATATGCTTCTAAGACTTTTTGTCCTTGCCACTGACACCTACTTTGTGATCACTTGGCACATGTCTGCCACCTCCACTACTGGGTGACCTTCAGAAGCTTGGAGTCCTTTTCTCAGTTGCTTACTATTTTATCCCTAGAATCTAGCACGATTGCTACCTTGGAAGAATTACACTGCATATCTGTTGAATGAATGACTTCTTGATAGATTAAAATTTCTGCAGAATGACCACAAAGCCAAGATTGTTCAATGATCTGTCCTAGTTCAGCGCACACCTTATTTGGAAAGAGCAGAGAACCAAGTGTTCATCCTGGATAGCACAGTTGCCCTGTGATGAAGCACTGACCATTTTTACGCTCAGCCTGGCTGCAATACCCCCATTTACATAAAGGTTTAGCAGTGAATGTCTCACCCTGTCTATATTCATGATTCGAAGTTTCCTGCAAAGCTTTCACTGCTTAGAAGCTCAAGCTAAGCGGAGAAATGGGAAACTGTGTTTCCTATGTGGTATGACTTATGTCCTCACCAGAATCCATCACCTACAGGAAGTTGCTGAACTCGTATAAAGTTCTATACCTAGCATCAAACTGGTAAGGGATGAACTTGGTTACTTTCCCCCTGCATGGAGATTCCAGTGCTGTCAAGTGTGACGCTGTGTCTCAGGAACCATTGTAAGTACATTATCTGAATTAACTCATCTATTGCTTACATACTGCAATGTTAGGAGTCTAGTATGGTCACAATCCTTATTTCACAGGTGAGGAGTTAAGATTAGGTGACTCAACCAAGACCACACAGCTACACCAAGTGGGGAGCGGGGATTCAGTCTTCACAGTCCAGCTCTGATGTCTTCCTCTGAGACATCCCTCACCACTGGCTGTCCCCCAGCATACACCTGTTTTCACAGGGATGCTTTATGAGAGAGCTCACACAGAATCCTTAAACCATTTATAAGTTAAGGGCCACATATAAACTCACAATGCTCCAACATAGTTACAAGTTTTTCTTTTGTCTCTTTGAAAATTTATGTTTGTATCTTAATCCTTCCACTTAACTACATGTTTTTGGAAGGCAAGAACCAAGTTTCATAAAGAGAGGTGAAATGGAACTTAATCTTCAAGGATCACTTACTTTCCAGATGCTACGTCTCCAGTTGCTGTTACTGTTATCTGAAGGTCTGATAGGGGTTTCAGGATCCATTTCAAGATGGTTTGCCACGTGACTGACAATTCCCTTCCCATGGGGCCTTTTTTAGCCAGCTGCTTGAAAATCTTACAATATGGCAACTGGCCTCTCTCTGAGCAAATATGCCAAGAAATCAAAGCAGAGGATGCCGTGTCTCCTATGACTTGGCCTTGAAAGTAATGCACAGTGCAAGCCACTGTGTTCTCCTGGCTGCAGGGTCAGCCTGCCTGATTCAGTGTGGTAGGGATCTGTACAGTGGCCTAAATACTAAAAAGGGAAGATCACCAGAGGCCACCACAAGATAGCTGGACCTGTGATTATTTCTTAATGAATATAAAGCAGCCATTCTAAAGTTTCTGAAATAGTTCCAATTTTAAATATCCTTCCATTCTCTTCTCATTAGTATGTTCATTCTTATCAGATCATGGGTTTCAATTTAAGAGCATGTTCATGAAAATTGAAGATAGCTTGGCAGTTATTATCTTCATCTAATGGACATGTTCATGTTTGGCCTTTCATTAAGGTAGTTCTTTAGTCATTCCTCTCAATAAGATGACCCATTCAAAGGGTGTTATGTACAGATTAGTAGGTCCTGATACATATCCTCATATTTATTTTCTATAAAGTATTACAGCTATACATCAAGGCCTTAGATTTCCAGCAGTGATTCATTTGAAATGAAATATTTATCACTGTAGTTATTTGGGATAAATATGGTAGCAGCTAATATATGACTTATATCATGACAAAATAATAATATGTATTATTTTGTTGGGTAGTTCAACCCATCCCAGCTAACATCTTAATTATTTTTTATTATCTTGGGTTTCAACATGGGTCTAAATGAGAAACTTTTTGTCTTAGTCACTTTCTCCATCCCCCGGACAAAATAACCAACATTGACAACCTACAGGAGGAGAAGATGGTTTTGGGTCATAGTTTACAATCCATGGTCAACTGACTCCAAGGCAGGAAATGGCGCAGCAGAGAGGCATGGTGGAAGAAAGTTGCTCACCGCATGGTGGTCAGGAAGCAGCGAGAAGAGAAAAGAGGAGCCAGCAAGGGAGACAAAGGCTTCCAGATTAAGCCAGTGATCCACCTCTAACCAGGACCTAACTCCTCAGAGCAAAGCAGCTGTAGCCCACCCCATGGCCCAATCACTTCCCCAAAGTCCAATCACGTCCCCAAAGTCCAACCTCTGAGCACACAAGCCTCTTGAGGGACATTCTTGATCTAAACCATAACACTTCTAAACAAAAAATTTACATTGATTAAAATTTGCCTTAATACAAAATGGCTTTTAAAAATCCTGAGAAGTTGTAGATGAGGTTCAGGCTCCTTGTGGGTATTAAAGATATTTTTATCCATGAACTGAGGGTCAGCAAGCCTTTTGCTTTTAGCCAAATGTCATTTTTTTCAAGCTATAACTAGCCTGTTTCTTTATAGTTTCGTAGGCTATTCTCTGATACTTGGATTAAAACAACAACTAGCACGATGCTCTAATGCAGCAAAACTAACGTTCTCCTTTTACTCTATTCCACCAATAAAGCCAGAAACCCACACCAAAAACTCTACATACACCTGGTTGAAAGTAATTAATGATTAGGTAATTTTGACTAGTTTGTTTCTAATAATTTACTCACTGGAGAGCTCTGCAATTTTAGTGCATGCACGCAGACACCCCCCACACACACACCACGCACACACACACACACACACACACACACATACACACACCCTGGCTTCCTCTTGCTCCTCTACCCACTCCTGAATTCACACAAAAGAGCAATGTGTCTGAGAGAATCACACAGCTGTCAGCCACAGATCATTCATACAAATTAAAGCAGAGAAACTCATGTCAGACATGAGCTGAGAGGGCGATTTTGAGGCCGGGGAGTAATGCACCCCTCCCATCATGGGGGGCACCTCGGATTTGTCAGTTGGCTCCCCAGTGCGCAGGTCCAGGGTGTACCCAAGACTGCAAATGAGGACCTTAAGGGAGAGTGGATTCCCTTTGCGTGTGTCCGAGGAAGTGACCTCAGCAT
>RJWT010005423.1:0-22281 GCA_004365215.1 Cuniculus paca | reverse complement strand
GGGGAGAGGAGAGAGGGGAGGAAATGGGAGGAAAGGACAGGACCAGACAGGGAGGAAGGGAAGATGGGAGGGACAAGGGAAGGGCAGAAGGACAGAGGGAGGAAGGGAAGGAGATTTGGGTAAAATGATTACTTAGGTCAATTTACTAACCAAGAACACAAATGCCCTTGAAGAATCCTAAAATGACCCTCTTCTCAAAACTTTTAAGAGAGAGGTTCCCCAGATGCACAAGGCAGAAAATTTAAAGTGTTAACCCAACTGACCATTAATTGTGATCCATTAATACATATTTCACAAAGAAATGCAACTAGCAAACAGAGGTACGAAGAAAAAGTTCAGCCTTCTTAACTTTTTAAAAAATAGAAAATTAAAATACTCGAATGGTTTTCTACTATTAAATTAACCTGAAAAAAAAATGTTTTCCTAAATATATTATTCACCGCTGCCAAGACTAAAATGAAGTCCCAGTTTTCACGAGTTGCCAGCAAGGGCAAATGGGTGCAGCCCTTTAGCAAAACAAGCAGGTAGTCTGTGTGCACAGCCAGAAAACATCTCCCAGTCCTCAGTCCAGACCTCTTACTTCTGAGAATCCAGCCTAAGGACGGTTCTCAAAACGGGGAAAGTCAGGTCCGCCTCACGTTTACAATAGTGAACATTATTTCCAGGAGCAGAAACTTGGAAACCAGATGGGTAGAGTTCAGTGGTGAGCCCTCACCTAGCCTGCAAAAGCCCCTGGCTTCTGTCCCTAGCATGGCAGGAGGGAAAAAAAGATGAACACTGAGTAAGAAATGATAGCATAATAGATGAACTAGACTGTACCAATATTATCTAGGCATTAAAAGTGATAGAAAGTTTTAAAAACACAATAAATGTTCACATGTTGAAATGTTACATGGGAAAAAATTGAAATGCAAAAACTGAGTAACCCTAGTAATTGCAACTGGGAAAAAGCCAGAATGAAAACCTGCAAGATCTGCTGGAGGACAGTCTCTGTGAGATGCCTCTGTGTTTCTCCTCTCCTTCTCCTCAATTTGTTTGTTTGTTGTTGTTGTTTTGGTACCAGGAATCGAACTCAGGACCTCGTGCTTGCCAGGGAGGCACTGTGCCGCCGAGCTATTTACACAGTATGTAATTTTATTACCTTATGATAAAAAGTCTTCCAATTTTCTGAAAACCTTTCGTCTGTGTAGATGGCCCACATCCCACCAAGAGACACCTCTCCCAGCTCTTCCCTGCCCTAAGAAGGGCCAGTTTGCTCTCTCTTTTTAAAGCCCAAGGCACAATAAAATCACCTCTCTGAGGTGAGAACAGTGACCATCTTCACTTTCATGCCCAGAAACACTCACTTGTGCCAAAAAAAAAAAAAAAAATCAGAGAAAAGGCTTTGCAACTCCTGAGTAACACACGGGGCCTGTCTACCTCCCTTGAAAGTGGCATGAATTATACCTCGGCCGCCCCCAGCATCCTTGCAAAGACGTTTCAGCCTGAGTCTCCCTCCCCGGCTCAGGCTGAAACCTCTGTCCTTCTGTGGTCCATGCACAAACGAGTTCTTTAAATGTTCTTAAAACCCTGTGATGGCTCCTGGAAGCTGCAGAGACCATCTTTATTTATTTATTTTATTTTTTTTCAGAAGTCACGAAATGAAAAGAGATCCAAGTGATAATGGAATGTTTAAATTCCAGGGCATCTCTGTAATTGGAACATGGGCCAATCGCACAGAACAACAACTGCGAATACAAAACCCAGTAAGGTGGCCAAGGGCCTCTGATGTTAAGCAGAAAAAAGCAGGCAATTCTATCCTACATCCTGATGCAGACAGCCACTGAAGATAATTGCTACAGGTGACCAATAACGGTTCATCTGTACCAGCCACTTACTGAGCCGTATGCAGACACAGTGCTGTGCACTCTGTGCACGTTAAAGCTTCATTCACAACAATGTGAACTGTTCCCATTTCTGCGAAGAGGAAATTGAGGTCGTAGGGAACTGATCAACCCTTTCACTGGCTAGAGTTCAAAACATTCTGGGAACTTTCCCAAGCACGTTCAGCCACCTAAACACAGAGAAAAGGCTCAGATTTGGACACAGCCAGTCTTTCTCTGTAGCTTACATTATCGACTGCTGGAATGGAACAGGGAAGAAATTTAAAATGAAAGTAGAATTTCTGTAAGAAAAGGGACTTTCACTTTTCCTTATATTGTCTAAACTTGCTAGTGTTCTGGTTTTGCAATTTAAAAAAGGCAGGGGGCAACAGAGATGAGATTAATGCGAGTATTTCTATGTACCTATGGTTTTTTTTTTTAAATGATGCTTTGATCAATAGCAAGACATGTCAGTCAAGTTTCTACTACCCTCAGGGGCATGTGACAGGATGAAAATAGCCAAGAAGGAGCCTGTATTCAACAAAACCAGACAGCTCCAGGCAGCTGTGGATACCATCCTCTTTTCTAACATTCTCTGTCCGTTACCTCTTCCAGTTTAATCAGGAATTCTGAAATGACAGGACTGTACGTACAGAGGACAGAGAATGTTACAGAAGTCATTAACATCACATAGCTGTTGTAGACAAAACGGGGAATGCAACCTCGGTCTGACTCCTCATCCTGCATTCCTTCGCAAACTTTTCCTGGGCCAAATATTCCCAGTTAGCTAACGACAGTCACATTAACTGGAGTTTAGAAACACACCTTGTCCCGAAAGTGGCAGGTCCACGTACAGTACTGATAGAATGTTTAGTAATCCTTAAAACTAGACAGAGGATAGGGATCATCTGGAAGTCAAATAAGAAATGTTAAATTCCTAGCAGTTTTGAAGCCATGTTAGAAACAGGGAAAAGTTACTTCAAAAGAAATTCTGCAAAAGAAGAAAAAGAAAAAGAGAAGAAACAAATAAAAAACAGTATGTCTCATAGTCTATTCAGAAAAACTACATGTGATAAGCAAAATGGAATATTCTTCCCCCCAAAAACTGCCATCCCTCAAACTTCTCTGAGGACCAGGAGGAGGCCTGTGGGCTATGGGCCCCTCTGCCAGGCCAGGGCCAGTCCAGGAGAGGGCAGTCGCCCGTCCAGGCACAGCAGGTGGGAAGAAGCAGCTGCCTCCTGTGGGTGGGCTCCAGACCCAGTGCTCCATCCCGTGCATCATCAGGCTGGGCCTCGGATCCCTGCGGCAGCTATGCTAAAAATTCAAGTCGTTGTCCTATTCCCAGCCATTTCCTCAGCTGCCTTCCAGACAGAGATCAGGTTCAGAGCCAGAACACAGAGTCCTCCTGTCAGAGGCCACTGGCCTGATTCCCAGAGCCCAAGGAGCCAAGAGTTACTGTCCCATCATTTGGCCCCAGGCGGTCACTCATCAGTACGCCTGTGCTTCCCACCTGCCGGGTGCCCAGGGGGATGACCCACAGCCAGGCTCACTCTGCAGAGACAAACAGGGGGGCAGGGGAGAGGAGCTGACTCCATGGGGCAAGGAGTGCGGTCACCTGACCTCCCAAGTCCCCAACTCATGCCAGGTGCCCCTTCTTGCAGATGACCCCTGATCTGAATCTCTCGCATATTTCAGAGTCACGAAACTGCTAAGAGGTGGGGAGGGGGTAATCACAGGGACTTCCAGACCCTGGTGGTGCCCATTTGAAGGGCAGGCCTTGGTGAAGGGTCGGATTGTGCCTTAGCAGCAGAGCAAAGAGGTTGGGGAAACCCCCATTCATGCAGGATACTCAACGTAGTGCTGTCCCTCACTGAATTACCAAGGAAAGAGCAAGTGTACCACAAGCAAGGTGGTGAACAGCTTGGAGAGCCCTCGGTTCAGTGCCTCGTGTGCCACTTGCTCGCCGTGAGACACTGCAGCTGCGTGGCCTCAGGGATTCTCAGATGGCTCCTATGTAAGCGCAGGTGACAGCAACACCCCAGGAAGTGGAGTCTGACGGGAGAATGCTCTGCTCTCCCACCATCAAGACCCATTTCTGCACAGATCATGCTACTCTGGGCCACAGGAGCAGAATGGACAGGCTGGGACTGCCAGACAGAGGCCCAAGCCCTCAGACATGCAATACGCAGTGTGCAGGGTCAAAGCCAGATCAGGGTCTCCTGCATTCAGCCTGGATCTCGCCCGCTGCACCCCACCGGCAGCCCAGGGCCCAGCACTCACGGCACTCCTTCTCGTCGCTCTTGTCAAAGCAGTCAGGCAGCCCATCGCACTGCCAGGAGCCCGGGATGCAGCGCCCGTTGCCGCACATAAAGTTGCCTGGAATGTTGCACTCGTTGGTGAAATTGTTCCCGGGGAGCAGCTGGCTCTCTGGTGGAAGAGGGGACAAGGGTCAGAAGGTGCCACATTGGCCGCCCAGCTGAAAAGGCACAGGGGAGAGACTCCAGTAGGTGTCTCTGCCCTTCTGAGCCTCCAATTCCTTATCTGCCAAATGGACCAATGAGCCACCCCATTCCCCTCCCTGCCAGGGATCCTGAGAGGGCGAACTGGAGAAATATAAGGACGGCACTTAGGTGCCTGACACAAAGCAGGTGTCAAAAACTGACTTGCTTTTCCTACCAAAAGAATCGAATATAAAACCCAAATGTTGCCGGGCGTGGTGGCTCACCCCTGTAATCCCAGCACTTGGGAGGCTGAGACAGGAGAATCATTATGAGTTCGAGACCAGCCTGGGCCACAAAGTGAGCTCAAGGCCAGCCTGAATGGCATAGTGAGACCCTGTCTCAAGAAAGACAAGGGCTGGGGATCTAGCTCAGCGGCCTAAGCGCCTGCCTGGCAAGCCCGAGGTCGTGAGTTCGATCCCCGGTGCCAGAAAAAAAACAAAACAAAACCTAAATGTTCTTTTCTAGTCGGCAGCAATGGGTAAAAATTAAAGTTTCAGACCGACGGGCACACCTGAACTCCCAATATCTCACACAGCAAAAACAGAAGGATCCTTCCAGGCCATGGACTTGCAGCCCCCACAATCACAGAGCCCCTCAATTTGGGTCAAGTTGGCAGGAATACCTGGAGATCATTTCACTCAAGGAAACAGGAGGCCCAAATCTACAAACTGACCTGCCTTCCAATGAGGAGGAAAGGCTGAGATGAAACTTGAAACTCAGGCCTTCTAACCCCCAAGAGGCTGCCCTGGTCCCTCCCTTGCCTGCCCAGTTTCCCAGGTTTAAAGTCAAGATCCAAGGTTCAGGTTCATTGCCATAGCATAGAATAGAGTCATAAAGTGCCAAGGTCCCCACCCAAACTGCCCTCGGTGAAGAAAGCAAACAGAGGAAGCTGGAAGGATGGCAAGCTGGGGAGAAGCGCTGAATGCATTCCCTCTGAATCGTGGGAGCAGATTTTTCCCAGGTCATCCTGAGCCAGTATGGTCAACGTCTAGGACAAGAGAAACCATTTGGAAATAAAACAGTCTTAGGGAAAAAGGAGGAAAGAAAAGACCAGTCCCTTAGTACACTTAGCTCCAGGGCTCCCTTCTGAGTCATTCAAAAAGCACTTATTGGGTATTTAAGACCAGACACTTGTGCTATGTCAGAGAGAAGCACAGCTAGGATACCTTCCTTCAGGTGGAAAGACACACATGCATAGTAAGGGTTTTACTGCTGTAATAAGAATGAGCTTCTAGGCCTGCCTGGGGGTAAGAGAAAGAGAGAAAAGTCCAGGATCCTTTTTCTCAAAATTGGCCAAAGAGAAGCATCTTTAAATCTAATGTTCAAAATCCCTCACCACATGCCTTTCTTGCCACTATCCTCTCCGTGTGCTATTTCTCCTACTCTAGGACACCCTTCCACTCACTGGGTCTCCTAGAAAACCCCTCTATATCCTTCAGTGAGCAACTTCTCCATTGCCTTCCCTCGAAGTGTTCTCTGGCTTCTCCAAGCACAGATAAGCATAGAGTCCAATGCTACTATCGGGTGATACCAAAAATAATTTATAACTGGAACGAGCAGGCAAGGACCAATGGGAATGGACACAGACCTAGGAAAGCAGCATCACGCCAGCTCTGGTGTCATGGATATTCCTGGGAGACCATCTGCCACCCTATGCTGGATCTGCAGCATACACACAGGGCTTCCTGCTGAAGTGAGCCGACCCACACAGCTCAAGGGAGGATTGAAAAGAGAAGCTACAGCAAGGGCCTCCACTCTGCCCCACTGCCCACATCAGAAACTTGGAAATCTCCCTGGTTCCTTCCTCGCACCCCTACAAATGGTTACCAAGTCTCTATCGCTACAGCACCAACTTTAGCCCAAGTGGCTGCCACCTCTAGCTAAGATTACTGCCTGCCACAACCTGCCAGCTCGGTCTCCCTGTCTCACATTTTGCCCTACTCCAATTCATTTTCCCTTCTCATGGCCAGAAAGATCTTTCTAAACAGCATATCGATCATGACTTTTCATTACTTTAAAAAGCTGTCGAAGGCTCCCCAGCGTTCTCTAGTCAAAATTCAAGAGAATCAAGACCGATTCCAGGAGAGAGGTGGCATTTACAGAGGATGTTGATGGACACACAGAGACAAAAGGGAAAGCTCCATCAGGCCTAGGAATCAGTGTCAGCTAAGAGATGGTGCAAGAAGGCCCAGTCCAAGGGGTGAAGAAGTATGGAATAGAAAAGCCTACAGCTCTGACAGTTAGGAACTACGAATGTATTGCACCACCATTTCTCCAATTCTACAAACCCAATCAGACATCAGTAATCAATTATGGTATTCTGAGTCCAGACCCAACACCAGACTCCCTCCAAAATGATTCCAGAAAATCATCATCAACCCCAAGATGTACAGAAAACACTTCTGTTTCCAGGCAAATGGTGCTGTGATGCAGGAGCGGGTGTGACAAGGAGGGGCCTAGAAAGGACAGCCACGTGCAGAATCTGAGCCAGACACCAAGTGCACAGCCCAGGACACCCACACACTCCAGCTGTTCCAGAACAACTGCTCCAGGCGTCACCACCAGCAAGCAGGGAACTCTTTGGGGCTGTGGAATGCAGAACTGACACTCTGTTTTGCTTGGAAATCACTTACGCTTGCTTTTGTAGAGCTAAGCTCCTCGAAGGCAAACCCCCTGGAAGTCACTACGACTGTGATATCTTGATAAACAGATTTCCGGAGCCAGAAAATTGGCCCGATTAGACCGCTAAGTGCTTGCTCTGAGAGTCAATAAGGCTGCTGGGCACATGCACTTGACAAATGAATGGGAGGACGCAGACTAAACACTATGTCCGTTACACACAGGTGGCCCTGCCAGCCACAGGCACCCGAGCCTGCTGAGCGACAACACAAAAGCACATCCTTTCCAGGCTTCTGAGTGACTCCATTGTGCATGCAGGGGGTGCACAGCCTGGTGCTTCGGGGAAGTGACAACCCCATCCCACTTAAAACATTAGAGGAAACCAAGCAAAGAGAAGTTAAATCTAGTTAATTCTGTCTTCAAAAGTTTTCCTCAACCCCATCCAATTTGCCTCACTAAACTGACACCACTCAATCCAACACACCATTTCTGGTTGTCACGATGGGATGGGGTGGTGCTAGCATTTAGGAGATAAAGGCCAAGAATGTTGCCAAGCGTCCTGCAGAGCATAAGATGGCCCAGCAACACAGACTCATCCAGCCCCAAATGTCAACAGCACTGAAGGAGGGAAATATCTCACTTTAACCAACCCACTGATTGCCACTGCTCATCCTTCTGGGTCCTTCTCTTCCCACAGACTGTGATTTTTTTGTTTTTTTAAACATAACTGACAGTTTCTCCATGCCCTTAGGAGGAATCTAAAACTCTGGCCCTGGTTTGCAAAGTCCAGCAGGATCCAACTCTGCCCATTTCTGCAACTTCTTCTGCAACATTTTTCCTTGATCCCATCAACATCCTCCCTGCTGTTGAGGCCTCCAAACATGCTGCCTGTTTACCTCCCAATATTCCTGATTTTGTCCCCCCAAAATGTATATGTGAAAATCCTAAGCCCTAGTACCTCATACTGAAAGACAGGACCCGCAGAGAGGCAAGGAAGTAAAAATGAGGTCATCAGAGTGGCCTCTAGCTCAGTATGACTGAAGTCCTTATAAGAAAGATTAAGACACCAAGAAGCACAGAGGGAAGACTGGGTGAACACACAGGGAGGAGACACCATCTAGAAGCCAAAGACAGAGGCCCCAGAAGAAACCAACCCCATCAACGTCTTGATCTCAGACTTCCTGCCTCCAAAGCTGTTAGCCAGTCAGTTCCCGTTATTTAAGCCCCTCTGTGATCCAAGAGCCCAGCAGTCCAATCCAGCCAGCTAAGCAGGCCCTTCACACCTCAGCTTAAGTCAGTAACTCTGGGTCCCTGCATAGACACCCATGCTAAAGCTGAGCCCCTTGTCTTTTACTTTTGGTCACTTCCTGTGTTTTCCTTTATCTGATTTGTGCTTCCAGGTGTGTCTCCCCACAATACGGAATGCTCCCTGAAGGCAGAAAAGGCCTGTGTCATTTAGCTGTATCTCAGGTACCTGTTTCTCCACGATTCCCCAACAAACATCTGTGATCATCTGAAAACCAAGTGTTGCATTACTAACTTATTCCTTACCCCTAGACTTTTCCTCGGAAAGTTGCACCCACCCTTACTCCATGCCCCTACTATGAGAGTGGGATGTGTACATATGGTTAAAATTGGGGGACATAAGGGTGTCTGGACTTGGCCAAGTAAATTACTACCCTGCCTGCTTTAAAAGAGGTTAGAAATCTTTTTAATCCAACAGCAGGGCTTTCTAGTGGCTGAAATGTTTATCCCATTTCAGTGTCATGGGACACATTTAGAATCCAAAAAAGATAAGCATTAGCATGAAGCTGGCTAGCTGGAGTCTCTCCTCCTCCCTTTTCTCTTTTTCATTAAGTTGAAAAATGAAAGAGTTGTCCATTTTCACTACAGTGCATCACTTCCTTAAAATAACTCTACCATCTGTACCAAAAATGAGGGAAAAAAAGGAAAATCCAAGTTCTCCCCCATTGGACAAAGGCAAAAAGCCTGTTACAGCAGCTTCTTCCAAAACCTCTGGCATCCACAAATTTACACTTGACAAGAGGGCCAAAAGGGAGGCAACTACAAAACTCCCACAGCTGCTGCGCTCCACCAGAATCATTTTGGAACACCATCAGCAATGCAGACTTTTCCAGCTGAGAAATGGGAACTCTATGCCACCAGCTGGAGTCCTCTGGATTCTCTCCCTCTGCTCATCTCCCTTCTCTCCCTAGGGAAACCCCTGTCCGGCTGCTCTGCGGAACTGACATCTGCGAGCCATTGGCAGGCCCAGCTTTCAGACTTCTTCCCTACCGCCTTCGTTCTCATTCCTGATAATAGGGTCTGCAGACTCAGTGAACGGCAAAGCAAGACACACAAACATACCCGTGTGCAGACACACGTGTGGCTTAGCATTCAATTTTGCAGGTCTCAAACAGATCTTCCCTAAAACCTCTCCAGAGAATGAACAACCTTTCCCAGGGCTCGAAGCCAACATCCATAGTGTTACAAGGCCACTGAAAGAAACCTGTTTGCCCGGTGACTTGCTTCTTGAAACACACACACACACACATACACACATGCACGGTCCATGTACAGGTAAAGCCACCAAGTGTGCTGGTCCACATGATTTGTTTGTGAACATTCCCAGAAAATCCCCAAAGGTCCCTTTGACTCTAGACTGGTCCAAATGGTGCCATCAATATGCGGCAGAACCAGAGACATCTGTCCTGCTAATTTCTTTCCAGAGCCATTCTGTTCTCATCAAACAAATTGCTCCATGCTAGAGCTCAGCTATGGGGAGCATTCTGGCTGTCAGCAAGAAGGAAGGAGTCACGCGAGGATGTCGGAGTCTGGGGCAAGGATGTGCCTCTGGTTCTAAACACAGGAGCCTATCCAGGTAAGCAGCTCAGTCTGGACTCTAAGTTGTGAGCTCCTTCCACTAGTTCCTGCCTTGGTTTATCCACCTGTTCGAGGAAGCTATAACCTACAGAAATTGCTGAGAAGATACAAAATGACCCCTGGGTTCAGCCCAGGACCGCTGAATTGATATTTACAGATTTCATATTCACATCATCCACAACCCTGAAGGAAAATTCTGCAGCACAAACCATTTATGGATGGAACAACCCACCTTAGCGATAGTGAGCCTAGCTGTCCACCCAGTTTCAGCAGATCACACAGCTTTTGGTGTGTCTCTCTCACAAAGTGAGATGAAGCGAGCATTACAAAATGATGAATGCTTTGTTTCCTTCCTATAAAATGAGTTAGGAAAGGAAGCCAATGGCTAGTATTAATGAGGCAAGCAAAGAGAAAGCAAAGAGGTCTAGGAAAAGGACTTTTTCACCAGAAGATAGCTTTATAAATTATTTTTCTCCTGTATTTATAGCCTCATTAAGGGCCTGAAGCTGTTACTTATATTTTTTAGTTATGCTTCATTGCATTTCATGAGGCAAATTATGTCAGGATGGTGTTAATGTAGTGAGGATCTACAGAGCCATAGGGAGGCAGCCTCTGGGAGGCCATGGTGCCCAGTTCAGGGCCTGACAGAAATGCTAGAAGATGCTGTTCATTATGACACTGACCTACGGGGTGAGCCCTGAGCCCTGCCCAACCTGTCCCCATCCCTCCTCAGGCTCCCTTTAACAGCCCTCGACCAGCTGATTATTATTGACTCTTCACTAGGGACGATCTAGCATCCACTGAAACATTTAAACATGGCAGGAGTTTAACATCAGCTCTTTTTCATTTCTTACAATAGCCCAATGAAACAGATGCCCTGCCTTTTTTTT
This sequence comes from Cuniculus paca, assembly GCA_004365215.1. NCBI lineage: Eukaryota > Metazoa > Chordata > Mammalia > Rodentia > Cuniculidae > Cuniculus > Cuniculus paca. The sequence continues at coordinate 11,526 of RJWT010005423.1, read as the reverse complement.
GGTCTCTTTGAGACAAAGTCTCGCTATGCAGTTCAGTCTTGCCTTGCACTCACTTTGTAGCACTCACTTTGTAACCCAGGCTGGCCTTGAACTCAAAGCAATACCCCTGCCTCAGCCTCCCGAATGCTGGGATTACAGGCATGCGCCACCACACCCAGCTGCCCTGTCCATTTTTGCATAGGAGGAAAGAGAGCAAAGAAGAAACTTGCCCAAGGTCACACAGCTAGAAAGAGATCAGCAAACAACCAGAGAGTACATATACCCGCTATGAGGGCCAAGAGGACACATGAAGGATACATAAAAGAGAAAATAATATTCCACAAAATGTTTATTGATGAAATTCAAAATATTTTCATCATAAGTGAGACTAATTCTCTGTAATACAGGGCTACCAAGAAGAAAAATGAAATTCTTTCAGGGGGTGATAATTAACATTTTGCTTAGTGGAGGTTCAAAGTTAGTATTCCCTATCATCAAAATCTATTGCCAATAATAGGGATTTTTTTCCTGACCATTCAAACATATAAAAGCCATTCTTAGCTTGGAGAATGTCTAAAAACAGGTGGTGGGGAGGCTGTGGTCCACTTGCCAACCAACTCTTGTGCTATAAGCAGTAGATCTTTGAGAAATAAGAAATGACAGCAGTGTCCAGCCCCAAGGCTCTTCCTATCTGATCTCACCACACACACTGAAACGAGCCTGGTGCTCACTGGCTGCTTCATTCATCATGAAGGGGACCCTGGCTGTCCTGCTGCCACTGTGTCTCAGCAACCCTGGAGACCAGGCATCTGCAGATGCTCCACAAACGAATGATGACTGAATGGGTGGAGAACACGGATGTTCATCCCTAAGTACTTTTTCAGTTCCAGCTCTCTTAAATTCTGAGAATTTATCTAAACTTGCCTCACACCCACTTATTCTTTATGTTCAAAACACAATGGAGGGCAGCAACCATCACCATCAGGGACCAGTAGCCAGCTTGGACCAGGAGAACAAACCAGCCACATCCCCGCAAGCCCACCAGCTGCCATCACCATTGGAGACCAGCAACCAGTGCAGGCCAGGAGAAGCAGCCAGCCACATGCATGCCTGCTGCCATTGGGAGAGTCTCAGTGTAGCTGCATGCATCTGGAGAAACCCAGCTCATACCCCACCACCTCCCCAGGAACCTAGGTCAGGAGAAACCCAGGCGCCTTGGCCCATTCCCCTACACCACGGATGGCAACAAATGTGGGAAGTGCCTGGGACCCCACAACCAGCTTGTTGAGGGGAACACAGGAAAACAGGAAAGTGTCAAGACAAAGGAGCAAAAGGCAATCTCAGACCTCTAGCCCACATAGAACAGGTCCAGGAGATAAGACATAGAAGAAATTGGAAGTCACACACCTGAAATTTCTGAAGGGATAGTAACTAAAGTAAAGAAACAACTTCATGAGGCTGTAAAAGTAATCAGATCAGAAATACTATCTCAGGTAAAAGAAGAAATCACAAACATAATGAAAGAATTGCTGAGCATATCTAAAGACATAGATTAAAAAAAAGAGGAGCACAGGAAAATGATGGAAACCTTGAATGAGCAATATGGGAAAGAATTACAATCCATGAAACAGATTTAAAGAGATATCCAGGAAATTTAAAACTCCATTTAAGGCTGTTAGAACAGCTTGAAAGAAACTAAAGATAGACTTTCAGACTTTGAAGACAGGATGGCAGTTAGCAATCACAAAAGGAAAGATCTCTTTAAAATAACAGGGAACCAGGAAATAAGAATTCAATGCAGAGAAAAATAATTTAAGATTGATAGGTGTCAGCAGAAAAGCAGGGATCAATGCAAATGACATAAAAAGAGTATTTACAGAAATTATAGCAGAAAACCTCTGAAGCATGGTAAAAGGACCTCGCACACAGATAAATGAGGCATAAAGAACTCCAACTAGCCATAACCAAAATAAATCTACACCCAGACATATCATAATCAAGATCCCAGAAATTCAGCACAAGAACAGAATATTAACACCTGTTTGAGAAAAGGAACAGATCACCTATAAAAGAAAACATATCAGAATCATGGCAGACTTCTCAACACAAACCATCAAGTCAAGAAGAGCTTGGAGTGGAGTGTTTCAAGTCCTGAAAGAAAACAACTTCCAACCCAGATTGAGGTACCCTGCAACTATCTTTCAAAATTAATGGAGAAGTAAGACACTTCCACAATAAAGAACAACTGAAGGAATTCATGACCACCAAACCAACTCTACAAAGGGTGCTGAAAGATCCTCTAAGAGAGATAAAGATGACCACGGTCCCAGGAACAGCAGCACAGGGAGTTCGCTGAGTAGGGCAGACAACTGAATGGAGGAGAAAAGTGGGGAGCCAACAGTAGGAAGATAGCATGGCAGAGATGAGCCAGTGCATGTTGGTCATAATCATTAAAGTAGATGGCCTCAATTCACCAATAAAAAGAAACAGAGGCAGAATAGATCAGGAGACATGATCCATTAATAAGCTGTTTGCAAGAAACACATTTGACCTGAAAGGAAATTCACACAGGAGAGGTCAGAGGAGAAAATAAAATGCTCCATGCAACAGGGACACAGAAAAAAGCAGGGGTAAGTTACCCATAAACCACAGAATGAATAAGAAAGATATGGTGTTTTTATACAATGGAAAGCTACTCAGCTATAAAGAAGGATAATCACAAGGCTCTTGCAGGTAAATGGATGCAACTTGAGATCATACTCATGGGTGAAATACTTTGAACTCACACGAGTAAACATCATGTTGACTACCTAGTATAAAAAACTGAAGGAGTTAGTGGGATCCAAAATGTATAATAAATATTGTGAAAGTAAAAGAGCAGGAAACATCTAAAAAGGGAAGATGGTAGCCACTGTTAATTTCCTACTATCTTGTTTTGAAGTCCTGTATAGTTTTCATTGTTTTGTTTGGTTTGGTTTTATTCTGTTGTGTTTTGTTTGATTTTATTATGTCTGATGGTATGGGCAGCTATATTGAAGATAACAACAGGCATGATGGTAGCTACTGTTGATTTCCTAATATCTTGTTTTGTAGTCCTGTATCACTTTCATTTTTTTGTTTTGATTGGCTTTATTCTGTTTCATTTTGTTTAGTTCTACTCTCTTTCAAAGTTAATGGAGAAATGGAGAAAAGATACTTCCATGAAAAAGAATAACTGAAAGAATTCATGACCACCAAGCCAACCCTACAAAGAGTGCTGAAGGATATTCTAGAGAGAGATAAAGACGGCCACAGTTCCACGAACAACAGCACAGGAGACTTGCCAAGCAGGGCAGGCAACTGAAAGGAGGAGAAAAGTCAGGGGCCACTTCTCTTTTAAAAAAAAACATAATGGATCTGGTGCCTGCCTGTAATTCTAACACTGGGGGCAGAGGGGAGGCTCACAAGTTTCAACTCAACCTCAGCAACTTACTAACTTGGTGAGACTGTGTCTCAAAATAAAAACTAAAATGGGCTGGGAGTTTAAATGCATGTAAAGGCCCTGAGTTCAATCCCCAGTACTGCAAAGAAAAAACAGAACAGAGAAAACAAAGCAGATCAATGAGGTTGGGTCTGCAGGATGTGTTAAAGTTCCCAGAAAGTGTGGCATGGAAGTGAAGAGCTTCTGCAGGCTCCTACTGCTCTCTCTGCAATGGTACCCACATCCTCCCCAAGGGCAAGCTGAATGTCAAGAATGGGGGAGAACTTAGAGTAGTACCCACCCCAACCTGGCCCCAAGCCTTTCACCTTTCCAGCTCCCAGCAGCAGCCACAGCAGAAGGGCAGTAAGCTGAAGAGGAGGAAAGGGGATAGCTTTATGACCAGTTTTATCAGGCTGGCGATAAGCTAGGCTTAAAAGAGGGCCAATCAACCCAGCACTTCAGTAGCTCTCAGAAACAGCACAGGGCCAAGGAGGAGGATTGTGCTGCAAGCCCAAGTTCAGCCCATGCACCCAGGAATAGTGCAACCATTTCCACAGTCACCAGCAATCATTCTGGAGCCAACCTTCAGCTCCAAACAGATGCCCCCTGGCAGGGCAGGCGTGGAAAATATCAATGCCAACCAGGGAAGAGGCCAGTAAAGTAAAATGATCTTGAAGCATATCTTTATGAGCTCAGGAAAGATTTCTGAAATAAGACTCAACAAAAGCCCTGAGCATAAAGGAAAAGACTGATAAATACAACTCCATTAAAAAATGAAACTGCTAGTCATCAATAGACACTTAAACAAAGGTCAAAGACAAGCCACTTACTAGAAAATGATAGCTGCCACACAGACAACCCACAAAGTGTCCACATCTAAAAGTTTCTTATACAAAGCTATGTAAGAAAACACAAGCAGTCTAATAGAAAACAACAGACAAACCACAGAACAGGTACTTCCACTGATGAAGAAACTCAAATAGCACTTAATAAGTACTTAGCCTCACTTGTAATCAAAGAGTGATTAATGGAACAAGGAAGCACTCTTTCACACCCGTTAGAGTTGTAAAAATCTGAAGCCTGACATTCTAAAGTGGCAAGAAGATGAAGAGGAACAGGAACTCACAAGTTGCAGAGGGTGGAGAAACTCTGAAGAGCCACTTGGCAGCTCCTGATGGAGCTGAGGTCACTCACCAGCTCTGACCCTGTCATTCCTCTTCTGGGACCCAGCCTAGGCTGGGGACAAACATGCTCTGTACACAGGATGACAGCAAGGGAACTTCACTGTGACACTGATATCACACAAGACTGTAAGGCAAACTAAATGTTCATCAAAAGGAGAAAAGAGGGAAAATGGAGCATACTCACACAACGGAACGGAACCCAAGATTTTCAGTGAACGAACCGGAGTGCCACGAATCACCATGGATACTTTGAAACCTGATGGCAAGTCAAAAGTAAGTTGCAGGATATCACCCACATGAAGCTAGAAACCACACTATTTTAATGGATACCTTCAGGTTGAAAAGTAGTTTTCAGTGTATGGGAAAGAGGACAATGGTCACCTCTGGCCAATGAGATCTGAGAGGGTAACGCTGAACCTCAACTGTTAGAAAATCTGTCTTTAAACAATCTGGAGCAAGCACAGCCAAAGATTAGACTGGACCCAGGCAGCAGGCATACAGGTTTACTTGGTGCTATTCTTGGTGACTTTTCTCTTTCCTTTAAAGAGAGGTTTCACTAACAAAATTCATTAGAAAAAATAAAAGTTACAGCTGAGTGTGGGGGTACACACCTGGAATCCCAGAACTGTGGGACACTAAGACAAGAGGACTGTGAGTGTGAGGCCAGCCTGAGCAACCTAGCAACTTAGCAAGACCGTGTCTCGAAATAAAAATGACTGAGAATGCAGCTCAGTGCAAAGGTCCCCGGTTCAGTCCTCAGCACCACAAAAGAAGAAAAAAGAAAGAGAAAGGAAAGTTACAATAGTAGTTTAGAAAAATCTATAGAAGACATACGGAAACATTTACCACTAATGTTCTAAGCTTCAAAACCCCCCTCAACTATAAAGGAATAAGAGATAAAAGGGGCCAAGTGTTCACAGTGGAAAAGGGCATTCATTGGGAGACTCGGTCTATTGTGAATTCTTTTCATTTTCTGAAAGGCAGCAACAGTTGCAGGGTAAAAGCTGATTGTGGAGGAAAAATAAACATGTAAGATAGATTCATCCAACCAACTTATTAAAACAGGACATTCCAAAAAAAATATATATATATATATAGCAAGGCCTAACCAGCAGGTCAGACATTCTAAATACTGACTCCCTGAGAAGCCAGGGTTGGAAAAGCCACAGCAAAGCTGTCATCCCTAGAATAGCAGCCCCGCTCCCCACATCTGCCTCCTCACCCCTCAAAGGAGGCAGTAGGGGGTTCAGTAAAAGAGCTCCTGGGGGCTGACAGGCTGCAATTTGCTAAGTAAGCTAAGGAAGGCCCCTACCTTTTGCATTAAGAAGCACAGAGAAGGGAGGAATGAAAATCAGACAGAGAGCGCTACCCCTCCACCTTGCCCCTCCTTTCTACTGGGAAAGCAGATGTTAAAACATAAAGAATGTGTACAAGCTCAGGACTCAGCCAGATATGGGTTCAAATGTCTAATTCTTTTAAAGCCATAATAAGTCATGTGACTTCAGACAAGGGACTTGCCCTCTCTGAACCTCAACTCCATCTGTAAAACTGGGGTAACCTCGCCTCTCTGGCAATGTTGCTGAAGGACAGGGATATTAGATAGATGGGGGTGGGATAGGACAAACAAAAACAGAAGGATAATGAGTAGGCAGATATCTTGGAGTTTAATAAAGAGCACTAGTAGTGGTTTCCTCCTTCCTTCCTTCCTTCCTTCCTTCCTTCCTTCCTTCCTTCCTTCCTTCCTTCCTTCCTTCCTTCCTTCTGTGCATTGTCATGGACTCTCCTTGCAGCGCCCATACCGTGAGTGGTACTGAGAAGGCTAGCTCCCTTTCCTCTCTCTGTCTTCCTAGAAAGAGCCCAGCCAGAGAGGGTGAGAGGCCAGCAGGAATGAGGGCTGGCTGGCTGTGACCTAGTGGTCATGCAGATCCAGAAAAGCAAACAACAGAACAGACACCAGAGTCTGTGGACACAGTGAAGAAGCTCTCAGTGCAAACCTTGGCCTCATAAATAATCACCTCAACTCAGTAATTCCCAAGAAATAATGAGCCCTCCATAGATCATTCCTAGGAATTTCTAACAGCAGCTAAACCATAACCAGGAACCCACCCTCCCAAACAATGTGGTTTCACAGAAGGTCAAAAAAGACACAAGGGACTCATCAACAGGATTTGGAAGAAACTACTTCACCATCCCGGTTCTCAGTTTCCCTGTGTGTCCATTAAGGCACTGCTAGATGATATCCAAGTATCTTTTTAATTCTGACCTTGCTCATCCTTTGTTTCTGAGGACACACAACTGGTCCCTATACCAGCTGTCTATCCTAGACAATAGAAGGGTGATCTCATTATAAGGTGAACATGCATAGCCATTAATCTCCCCCAAATCCTCCCCTTTGCTTTGGACACACTTATCCCAACATTCTTGGCACTTTTGGAAGCCCCCTTTCATATGTTTAAATGGTATGGTCAAAAATACAGCGGATGCTGCTGTGGAGTGCCCGCCAACAGAAAGGCAGGTGTGTACAAACATTAGTGTGTCCTCATCCACCTCATCCACCAGGTCTGGCACCATGTGACGTCTGGCTCTTCCCCAAAGTCAAAATGACCCTGAGAGGTAAACACCGTGAATCAACTGAGGACATCAAGGCAGTCATGATAGAACATTTATGGAAGAGGATTTTCAGAACTGCTTCAGAAAGCGGCGAGAATGATGGGACAAGCATGTTTGAAGCCAGGGGGAGTATTCTGAGGGAGACTAATGGCAATGGGTCTTTCCCAATAATAAACGTTTTAAAAAGTAAATGTTCATCATATCGTTTGACCACAGGGCATACATTTCTTCAGCATGGGATTTACACTCAGGTCTTCCTCTAACGAGCCAAAAACGTCCCTGCAAGGCAGGTGGGCTAGAGAAGCCAGAGATCACCAGCTTGTCAAAAGGCTGTCTGGGGCTGGGCCAAGAAGCCAGGTTGCTGGTCCCAGGTGACACTCACTTCAGGCCTGCTGCTGTCCATTTGGTGAGACAGTGGGTCCCACTCCCCCTCCAGCAGGAGGAAATATCTCCAAAGGGCCAAGAGTCAGACCTGCCTCCCATTCCCTACGGATTCAAGAGCCTGTCCGGGTCACTTCGATTATCCACAATCTTCCATCATGTCTCAGCAAATGAACAACTGTTTGGCTTATCATTTCCAATTAGGACAGGAACTCTGCCAGAGAAATCAAAAACGCTGGCCTGTGAGCGCCAAGCAAGGCAGAGGGATGCATACTAACTGGGGCGTCTTTTTAAATTTTCTTAAGTAGCTTAATCCATTAAACTGGCCCGTCCTGCTTTCACAGTCTGCTCACGCTGAGCTGACGACAGGTGCTCCATCAGGAGGAATTAGCTGACACCTTAAGCAAACGATGCTGCTACATCTAGCAAGTGACAGAGGGAAGCAGTCTTTACTGTTGGAATCTGCACGTTAGCATGCATGTCCGAACCATTGCAGGTTTTGGAGCTCTGCAGTGGGCAATTTACCTTTGCAACAGACTTGTCAGATTTGGTAAAAATCAAAGAGATAACACTGTGTGCATGAAGCTGTCTGGGTTTCCCAGATTGTGGAGGGTAGCTTACGCTGTCCAGAAAACAAAGACAGTTTCCAAAATTAAAGGGGGATTAGACAGCTCTTTTCAATTCCAATCAGCGCTAGAGCCCATGAACGATGCATTCCAGTTCCATTCCTTCCAACTCTGAGTAAAGAATAACTTTAACCACCAGTACCTCAGTTTCCTCATCTACAAAACAGAAATGGCTGCATGCAGATTGGACAAGTTCCCAGGGGAATGAAAATGTAGCTGAGTCTGTCTTGCTATTGGAACACAATCCCAGGCCTAAAACATCGGAAGTCTCACCGCACATCAGACACACCAGAAAACCTTTTAAGCGGGAAAAAAATACTATAAATTCAATGGAAGCTTCAAGATTTTCACACATTTTATGACAGTACGCAGATAGAGGTCATAAGATTAACAAGAGCTCATTTCTTAAAGGTACTATTATTCACTATTAAAAAGTTACTATTCTATAAAACCCAGCCGTAATGTAGATACACACTATGTCATTTCACAAGGCGTACCATTATAATGTAGCTACATGATTAGTAATTATAGGCAGGGTGATCTAAACTGTAAAAGGATCCACCCTGAACTGAACACAATAGAATCATACCAGGTGAGATGAGCGAGCAGGAGAAGGCAGTTGTTCATTAAGAAATGATTTTTCAGTAAATTCGATAATGAGCCCCACGGTGTGGCTCCAGGTCTTCCTGCTGCTGTGTAGCTCTGTGTTAATGAGGATGGTGGCTCAATATCAAGATGCTGGCAAGAAGTCAAAGGCTTGGCACACACTGGAACCAGGATTAACTTATCAATAGGTTTAACCCCCGAAGTCTGCACACTCTCCAATCCCAGCACCTGTAGCCGCTTTCCACTTCCCTTGCTCTCTTGTATCTGTCCTCACAAAGTGGCCAGTGGCCTCCCAAGCTCCCCAATCGCTCAACCAGGGGCTACCTTTCTGCCTTTGTCTTATACCCCGTTCTGATGCATTGGGCCAAGTGGATCACTGTCTTGGTTACTTTTCTCTTGTTGCTGGAACAAAATACCTGACACACCAAAGTGAAGCAAGGAAAGGTTTATTTAGCTCACAGTTTCAGGAGATTTCAGTCTATAATCAGCTGGCTCCAAGGCAGGGTGGCATGGCACTGGGGCAGCACTTCAAGGCAGCAGCCAGAGCAAAAAGAAGGGGAAATAAACCTCTTCTCCCTTACACAGGCCACCCCATCTCCAGGGCAGGCATAGCACTCACAAAATGTCCTTGCCCTCCTTTGTACAGGATGAGGATATTTACAAAGAAGGAACCCTGGCTCCCTGCTGAGTCTCTCAGTTAAACTTCTAAACTTCTCAAGTTGACACAATGTATCAACCGTAACAATCCACCCCTTGTCAATTTGGCAACCAGACATATTTCTTTAAACCAGCCTCCACATATCAAGACATGCTTATTCTTAACATTTTGCAACTTGAACATTATAACACAGCTTAACAATCCTTAAGAACCAGCAGCAACATGGTATTACAATCATAACCATCTGTCCTTGGACCCCAAAGACTCATGTACATCCCTTTAAGTAAAAGGCATATAGTCCATCTACAAGAGTTGCCAAAGTCCTAACAGTTTCAGCATTGCTGAAAAGTTTAAGTCCCAAGTCTGCTCTGAGATGGAGGGCAAACCTTAGCTGCAAGCACCTGTACAAATGAAAACAAAGTTAAACACTTCCAATATGCAATGACACAAGACAAACATTTTCATTCCAAAAGTTACCAACAGGAGGGAACAAAGCATTGGAACCAAAACAGGTCCAAAATCCAGCAGGGCAAATGTTAAGTCTTATAGTTGCTTGTCCAGCATCTGAAGCAATGTGTAGCAAACTGTGAGCTCCAAAGGGCTTGTGTGGTTCCACCTCTATGGCACTTCTAGTGGTCACCGATCCCATGGCATCTCTCTTGTGCTTTCTCTGCTCCCCTACTGCAGGTTTCCTTAGATGATCCATGTTGCTTGCTTTTCTGAACTTCTGGGGCCTCCACTGTATTATGGGCTTCACACTCACAGCTTCACACACTGCCCTCTCAGGGGCACACTGCCTGTCCTCCCAGGCCCTCTGAAATCCGAGTGGAAGCCTTTTCAACCTCAGAACTTGTGCATTCTGTATGCACTTGAAAACAGCACCGTGTGGATGATGCTGAGGTCTGCTGCTAGTTGGAGCAGTAGCCAGACTTTCCTCTCTCTTGGCTGCAGGGGTCCAGTGCCTGGATCACTGGGCACTCTGAACCTGATTGTGAGGAACAGATTCTCTATGCTGCTGCCATTCCGGAACCTCTGAGGCCTCTGCCACCATTCTGGATCATGGTGCCCTGAGGCTTTCTCCTCAAAGCAAAGTCTTCCACTTTTGCAGTTTGGAAACTGCAAAGGTTCGAGACTTGCTACTTTTTGCACTGCCTTCAGGCCATCTTTTCTATTTCTCTGTTCCTTCTCAGCAATCAAGGTCTCAGCTCTATCTTTACAGTCTACAGCTTTACTGAAGCTTCCTTTTTGGTCAAACTCACGTTTCAAATCACCCTGCTGGGCTCTGTGTTCTTGATTTGCGACATAAATCTGGCTAAAAGTCCCCAACAATAGCCATGCCACGGCCTCAACATTCGACTGCCTTGAAATTTCTTCTGCCAGATTAATCAGTCCACTGTCCTTAACCTTAGTCTTAGGCAAAGTCTCTGGACATTAGCAAAATGTAGACAAACTTTTTGCCAAGCCATAACACACATCATGTGGAATCCAGCACCCAATGCTGTCCTTCTTCCCTGAAGAAACCTCCTGAGCCTGGTTCTTACTGGCAGGCTTTCTATCTGCCTTCTGGTTTCTTGAGCTCTGACCAGAATCTCCCACGCAGAACAGCCTAACCTGTTACAGGGCTATTCTTTCAGGCGACATTTCCAAACCTTTCCAAATTCTTCCCACAAGCCATTCTCAAAGGCTGTTGAACCACATGGTCAGGTACAGTCACAGCAATGACCCCACTCCACTGGTACCAAATTCTGTCTCGGTTACTTTTCTCTTGTTGCTGGGACAAAACACCTGACACCCAAAGTGAAGCAAGGAAAGGTTTATTTAGCTTACAGTTTCAGGAGATTTCAGTCCATAATCACCTGGTTCCAAGGCAGGGTGGCATGGCACTGGGGCAACCTGATCCAAGCCTGATTCAAAAAATAAAAAAAAAGAGAGGGGCAGGTACCAAAGATATTTTCAATTTACACTATTACTGTCTTTCCTGAGAAATCCAGAGATGCTCGGATTTCTCTATGAAGTGACCTT
>RJWT010005422.1:0-31029 GCA_004365215.1 Cuniculus paca | reverse complement strand
AAAAAAAAAAAAAAAAAGAAGATAAGCAGCAGCAAATCCCCTAGATGAGGAAAAGCCGGCTACCCAAAAAGTTCAGTCCAAAGTTTTTCTGATCCCAGATAACTAAGATACTTATTCAGGAGAGTCGTAGAGGAAAGTCTCCAAGTAGGCTCACATGACCCACTCAGAGTAGGTCTGAAAGTCCTGATTGGAATAAACTTGGCCGTAGATTTGCGTGGCTTTCTCCTGCTTTCGTAATTATGCAATTCTGTGTTGAGCTCTCTAGGTGTCTTCCTCTGCTTCTTAAACTCTCATCTTCATAGGAACGGCTCCCTCTGGATACACTTAACATCATTTCCGCAGGGCACAAAATCTAGATGGGTGAATGATTTTATGTGGTAGACAAGCTTCAAATTTTAAAACTTTATTACCAGATATTCTTGCTTAAAACAAGATTGGGGCCTTCTGAGAGGTAAGAAAATTTGATTTAAACCTCAAGGGAAAAATCAAATTGGTGGTACAAAAGTCTGCTAATGAGGTTCTCAAGAAGCTAAATTAATGATAGACGTGAGAAATACGATTTTGAAGAAATCCAACTTTCTTAAACTTTACCCCTTTTAAATTGCTTTACACATTTTTATAGTAAATTTTTTACTTTAACAGACCCTTTTCTACTAGCTACCATGTCAATGTACAGAACAGTAACAAATAGATTCAAAACATACCTTTTTTTCAGTGCCTATTTTCCACTAAGATAGTGTTTGTTTCTGCCTGCCTATCATTTTTAGAATTTAGATTAACTAGTGCTAGTGGTAATATTTTGGTTCCTTGTATTTAATTGTTAATGGTTTTAGCTATTTTACCATTGGTCTATTTTATGTAAAAAATAATATCAGATACTTTATTCTATGTCTAATACAATCATTTATTACTTGAGTAAACTAGCACCCTGAAAAACTCTGCTGATTGAGTCAGAGCTTACCCAGATACCTAGAACATGTGTTCAGAAAAAAACCACAATGTAAGACTAAAATTAGATCTCTTAAAAATGTAGTTTATTATATAATAGAACACTTTCCAATTGCATGAACTCAACTTCAAGCTCTTTCTTGAAGTATCTTTTCAAATGTTTTACAAAGAAAAGGAAGATATGCAATTAGCTGTGGAAGCATACTGCATGGTGCAATAAGACAGATGGTCTAGGCCCTGAATCTATTTTTTGGTGTGTGGCAGTTGTGAAGTTTTTTGTGATATGATAGTACATAGGTCTTCAAACACATTCGAATTCATCTGTCACTTAATTTTATGAATCTAGGAGTGCCAGGAATAATGTATGTGTCTCTTTCAAAATCTGTGTAAAATATTAACAAACTATTAAAAAATATTATTTTCTAATTAGGTAATAAATAATCATTTTGATCAGAGTTTTAACTGACATTTAGATCTCAAGGAGAAATTCCTCCCCAAAAGGAGATCTTAAAGCAACAAATCAACTGTTGGTTTTAAATCAGATCACTTTCAAAAATTCTTTTCTCAGTTCAAGTTATTATTGCATTTTATCAGATACAAATTATTCTTTGGCTAAAAGTTTGGTATTATTATAATTTTATTACTACAATAAGTTTTAGGACTTTATAAAAATTAATTATATAAATATGGATAACTTGAAAAGGTAATAAACAAATTATATTTTGCCAAAGTCAAAATGATCATGAAAGGTAAATGTTTCAGATCAATTCAGGACACTGACGTACCATAATGATATAATTAAAGACACACAAAAGAGGACTTTCAAAACTGCTTCACAAAGTGTCATGAACAATCAGATAAGTGTGTAGGAGGGAGTAAGTTGAGGGTCGTAATGGTGATGTATCTTTTACTGTGATAATTTTTTCAAGATTTAAACACCCACTGCTGTTTTCTATTATACTTCATAAAAGCAAATTCGATATGACAACAGTCAGGATCTTGATGGTATATCTTGCAGAGAAAAATCACAAAGATGGTATCCCAAACTCTTGATTGATGCCCCAAAGTTCTAATTTTGATGGTGGAGATATTATTCCATGACACCCTGTGTTTTCTCCCTCTCCTCAGTGTTTTGGCTGTGCAAGCAAATCCAGGACAAAGGCTCTCGGGAATCTATTTTTTGTTTCCATACCTGACATCTTCACCTTGGTTTTGCCCATTTGTATTTCTGGTCAAGTATGTTATTGAGCTTTGTGTCTTTTATCAAATATTATGTTTATTGGTACATTTTAGGTACACGTAATGATCACATTCATCATAGTGAATCAGTACCTGTACATGTCACAAATTGATTCTTTTTATTTTTCCAATCCCTTACTCTCTCTTCAACTCCACTTTCCCTCCTTATTTACAAAAGAAAAAATGAAAACAAAGTTTTTGTTAAGAAGGAGCTTCATGTCTTTAGTCGGTTCTGACCACTTCTCCACTTGTATCTTGGCTCTGGCTTTTGCTACCATCATCCTATTTTTGCCTTTCTGGACGTGGGAATGATAATTTTATCTTTGCCCTTCTTTCTCGACTCTCCTCAAGATCTTAGCTTGGATTTCCCATACTTGGACATTTTTATACTCAGAATAAAGTCAAAATTTCATTGCATAGACCATACAGTGGAACATCTATATTTTGTTTCCCCACTCTTTCTCATACCAGTACACTGACATTCCTTGGAAGTTTGTAACATTCCCATTAGATAATACGTTGCTAGGATATTTAGTCAAGGTATACTCATTTTTTTGATAAAAGTTGTCAATAAGATGCAGTCTCCCTAGAATAAAATTCCTAAACAAGATAAAATTAGACCAAGGAATTCTAATGACATTCTAATGGCATGACCCTGTGAGGCTGTTCATTAGAGTCTGATGCCTTAATCCCATGCAAGCCAGGCCACTGTCCCTAAGTTGATTCCTCAAATTTTCCTTTAAGTCTGGGATCTATGAACACCAACTTCTTCCCCATTAAATTCCATTTGTGCATATTAGCAGAGTTGGTTTCTGTTTGTAACCCAAGAATAGTATATTTTGCTGTCTAGTTATTCATCACCATAACCTGCACCTGTTTACCTCTGCAAATTTCTCTCTCCTCATCCACAAATGCAGAATCTTTGATACATCCTTGAATGTCCATTCCTGGTCACCACCATAAATACCAAATTGTCTTGCCTGTACTTATCAATTCCACATCCTCTTCCTGGAAATTCATTTTTATTACTGATGTCAAATAATACCTATGTCTCATCCTTGTTTATGCCCCTTGTTTGAATTCCTCCTATCATATTATAGCTCTTTGCTTACTAGTTTATTTCCTCTGAATAAAAGTATTACATCTTTCATTGTCATATCTAAATCCTAGCACCTGACATATAGTAGGCATCTTTTTGTTTAATAAGGGGTGTGGAGCAAGAACTCTTAGCCATAATATATTGACTACCAACCCCTCCCATCTGCCCCCTTCTATGGAAAACTGCCCTCTTCTACAACCAGAGACTGAAATGTAGGAGAACTAAAGGCCTGCCCTTTGTCTCAAAGTGCAATCAAATCTGTGGTGGATACCCATAGCATCATGATGTAGCATTATGATGTAGCTGGACTATAACTGAGGTCACATTTTTGTTTAGCACTTTTCCTGCCATGTCCTCCTTCCCCTTCTCCTAAGAGGCCTCCCTTAATAAATCATATGCACCAAATTCCTTCTCAGATTCTTCTTGTAGGAAAAACAACCTCTGTTGACGATACTGAGACATTTTCAACACATTACCTGCCACAATTCAGATTACTAGAATTAATTCAGGGGATTGTATCAGAGCAAATTCCTGGAGAAAATAAAGTATTTTAGATGGTGTAGTGAAACAAAGTGAAAAGTTACTTTATCTGCAAAAATCTTTTGAAATCATAAAAAAGAAGAGCCTAAGCAGAACAAAGAAGCCACACAAAGAAAATGTGTAATTGTTTTTGACAATATCTGGCCTCCAGAAAGATGTCTTCCATTGGGTATTAAATCAGAGTAATCACAAGAATTAAAAACTGCAATATAATTAATTAGTGCTTTTTAAATAGATATGGAATGTAGAGGTTATTACATCCTAAATGTTTGTGATCATTAATTATGACACATCAACTTGAACAAGAACCGCTTAACAGATTAGGAAAGTTCTTGGTTATGTCTGTGGATCACTGAGGAGAAAAGACTCACCCCAGATGTGGGTGACAACAACCAGCAGGCTTGTAACCTGGACAGAACAAAAAGGAAAAGAAGAAAGTCTTCCCTGTTTTTCCTCAGAAGAGCTCCAGTCTTCATCACTGCCTTTAGACATTCATCCCCAGTTCCTTCAGGTTTTCAGTGCAGATTTCTCCGGCCTTCCAACACAGGCTCTTTGGCTTTCTGATTCAGACTTGCATAAAACTCTACACTGAGCTCCAGCCCCTCTGCCCTTGACTGGCTCCACCAGCCAGCCAGTGTGCACAGGACCGGCCTGGGTTCTCCCACCTCTGACTCCACAGGCAGCCACTGAGACTCTTCTGCTTCTAATCCTGTAAACCTGGCCCAGTAAATTCTTTGTATAAATATATATAAATACATACATATAAATATGTGTATATATATATATATATTTTCTGTTTCTCTAGTGAACTCTGAATAAAACTGTGACTAATAAAATTAAAGAAATTTTATTACATTTTGATATTTTAATTTCATATCTAAAGAAAGGTATGGACTACTTATTGGATGAAGAAGAATTTCTATATAAAATAATATATAGTAATGCTTTAGAATGATATCATGCAAAAATATATTTAAAATTTTACCCCAGGCAAAATTTGTCTAGTCTGAATAAAAGAATTAGGATATAATGTCAAATATTACAACCAACTTTGAGTCATTAATTCCTTACACTCAATCTGATTCTTATTGAGTCAAATTCTGAGAAAAACCAGTAGAAAAATCTACCAAAGCAGGAAAATCGCTGAGATGGAGTCCATGACATTATATACCATATGATTCTGTGAGCATGGGATTGATGGAAGGAACCTCCAATTGGAAGTTCTGAGGACAGGTTCTGTCTATATTTGAGTTGAATCTTTGTACATTAATCCTCTAGGTCTGTTTTCCTATCGTTAATAATGTTCATAGTTCTTTCTTTCTTTCTTTCTTTCTTTCTTTCTTTCTTTCTTTCTTCTTTCTTTCTCTTTCTCCTTCTCCTTCTGTCTAATTTGGCCTAAGCCATAATTTGGCTCCTCCATACGGTGTGTCCAGTGACACTTCCAGGTAGGCTAAGTTTTTTGGTCTAACCTGTCTAGCCTACGATGTCATGGAACTGACTGCCATGGACTTCGTCATATATGCTACATGGATTGTGAACAGCATTTCCACGAATTTACAAATGCTTGCTGATTTTCCTAACTCATAGAATAAGGAAATGGAACACATAATTTATTCTTAGGCACCAAATAAAAGGACACAGGATGTCACTTTTTATCACATGTTCAAAAACATCCTTGGTTTCCCTTGAAAGTATAAGCTCTCTACTAAAGAGTTAAGTTTTTCAGTACTTTTACATTAATAGCTCATCTATTATATCCATAATTTTCCCAATGTCATCAATTTCCAGGGGGAATGGACTCCTAGTTAAAGTGAGTAAGTTGTATTTTCCTTACAGGCATTGCCAAGACATGTATTATGAATATTAACCTAATTTCATGAAGAAAAGAGAATAGGTCATATATATTATATATAAAGAATAATGAGGCATAGCCCAAAAAGAAAAAAATGCTTGTTTTATATAGTTAAGGGACATGTTTTCAATCAAATTAGCCTGCTAAGATAGTCTTTATAGTGAACTTCTAGATGAAAAAGGAAAAGACTGGAAAGAAACAGATATATAATCAACTAAAAAGACATAAAGCTAGGAAGTTATTAAACTATCTAGCTAACTTCATTTTGTTTCAAACTAAATATGTATGAATGGGGAAGATTAATATTCTACCCTATGCAAAAGAGAATAAAGGCTGACAAACCTTTTCTCAGTCAATTCAGCACACAGTTTATGATCTGTATGTAAAATTCAGTTAGCACAGTGAACTGAAAAGCTGACTCTGCAGACATGAAAACTAAAGAAGAGTCCTCAAGCATATGTCCAAAGACGGCCCACTGACGAGCCAAAATATACAATGAATATGTATGGAGGCCAGTCACTCTATTCAGTTTAAGATAGGATTATTCTGCTGAAAATCAATTAGTGAAAGAGATGGGAGGATGTTGCTTTTACAGTACTTGATGGTATGTTTCCTTTAATAAATTTATAAAATAATTTAGAATAATGGACAAAATTTTTGAAAGGGTCTAAACATTAAGGATATAATTAGAACAAAACTATAAAAACTCATATCTATTACATTAAAAAATTATATATTTTTAATATGCTTACAGTAGAAAAGGCATGTAATTTGGCTTCCCTACTTAGAAATTATATGAAGTTGAAAGTGATAGTATAGATGTATAAAAATAAGCTCATTTTGTTTTTTCACATAAATTTAAAATTAGTGTTTTATTAACTACCACCCTGTTATAATACTCATTTAAACATATCGAAAGGTTTCTGCCCTAGTATAAATTACCGGACATTATGTCAGTGGTCTGCCCTGACCACCAGCTCCTCCCTCCCCTTCAACCCTGATTACAACTTCCTCCTTCCTTTCCCCTGTGCGCTAAGAGAATTCCAAGCAGTTTCTTATGCATCATCAATGCTAGCCCCAAGCACCACTTTTGGTCAGAGGTCATATACTTCCCCACCCCCACCTCCTCTATATCCGGTACAGGAAATAGCTCAACCACACCAGTTATGTGTTCCTCTCCACATCCTCAATAAATTCCTCCTTTTGTTACTTTCTGCTTCTCTATTGCACCAGAATGCCCTAGCACATAGAATAAAAATAAAGTAACGCTAAGGCTAGGGATATAAGTCAGTGGCACAGTGCCTGCCGGGCAAATGCGAGGTCCTAAGTTCAATTTCTGGTACCAAGAAAGACACAAAGGAAGACAGACAGAAAGAAAGAGAGAAAGAGAGAAAGAAGAAAGAGAGAAAGAAAGGAAGAAACTTAAACCTCAAAGTCATCTTAAAAAGAAAAAATGAGCAGAATTCCAGATTTTTGAAATAAGTGAACTGCTGCAATTATAGGTACATATCTAAGAAAATGTATATAGCTCTTACTGTGGGAAAGTGTATTTAATTAGCTTTTGAGTGAAGCAGCTGGCTGGGGAAAGGGCCTGAGATAGTACTGGATAATCACTTACACTGATGGGAATTAAAATAAGAATAGACAATGAATTAGGACTTTGGATCAGAATGAACTTCCTCAGGCCACATGGAATGCAGCCTGCTCCCTACTGAATTCCTGAGTTCTTACCTCCTACCTGTTGAAGCACTGGGTGAGAAGCCTGAGTTTCCATTGGTCATTTTATATTCACAGACCCCCCTGTGAGAGGTGGCCATTAAATAACGCAGCAATTCTGTGCTCTGCTTATCTACAATTAGCTCTGATTGAGAGGCCCCCTGGAACCCACTTGCCTGCTCCTGCAAACCCAGGAGCTATTTTCCTTAATATTACTAATAAAACTCCCCTAACCTCCTCTCTTGGTTTGTGACTTCATTCCTCATTATTTGTGAAATGATGACCTTGGTATATATAATAACATTACAAGACCAGCAATGTAGTTTTATTTTACATTGTTAATTGAAAATATAAATATTTGAAAAATAAGCAGAAAATACAGCATAATAAAAACATACATTTCTCAATTAAATGTATTAGATACATATAAATTTAAGGGAAGAAGTAAAAAGGAAAATTGTTAATATTTAAATGCAGACTGATTACCTAGACAAAAAAAAAGAGATTTAAAAAATATAAAACCTCTAGTTTTTTGTGACTAAGATCCATGTGGCTGTAGTATCATCACTATGGCAGTGATTTTGTTATGTCTGCCTATGTCACACTTGACTGGTAATCTACATAATGCCTTTTAAGGCCCTGGCAGACATGTGATTTTTGGAATAAAAGCTATTTTTAAAAGAACCTAATCAAATGATTAACATTTGAACATTATCTGTCATCCAATACAATAGCTTTAAAACCTAACTTAGAGTTGTGATACACAACCATAGTGCCAGCACTCTGGGAGGCTGAGGTAGGAGGATCCCAAGTTTCAGTCAGCCTGAGCAATTTCATAACATTGAGCCCTTGTGTCAACAAAAAAAAAGGAGGTTCAGTAGGCATACAGTTCAGGATGAAGGCTTTGGGTTCAATTCACAGTGAAAGAAAGAAAAGAAAGAGAGAGAGAGAAAGGAAGGAAGAAAGGAATAATTTTGTCCCATCTCACACCCTTGTGATTTCTCATTGGATTGATATTACTTAGGCAACTATATTTGTAATCTTATTGACTGATCATAGTTCTGTTACAGGCAGTTGAGTTAGATAAAAATATAGGCAGTCACATAGGGACAGGCCCTTGAGGAAGCGGAAACAGAGGACCAGATGTCTTGTGACCTTGGAGGAAATGATACCTCCAGATGTGGGCCAGATCTCAAGACAAAAGGCAAACAAACGCTACCACACCCTAAATATAAACATCAGGGATTGATATTCTAAATAGGTATGGATCACCTTGAGGGAGTCAGGAGTCATCATCCCAACTCCTACAGGAAGAGTCACTGTTCTGTAAGAAGGCTCACTTGCTACATGACTCTCTTCCCCATTTGTCCCTGATTTGGTCAATTTTACCTGAGCAATTAGTCTTATTGGTTGACCATAGTTCTGTCCCACCTCATGCCCATCTGCCTTGCTACTTCCCAGGTTTTCCACATCTTGGACCCATCTCACCTCATGGTTTTACTCTATAAAAGATTTAATACTCAAATCACATGAAATGCTAAACAGAAAATCATCATGGCAAAGCACTCAATTTTTCTGTAAGTAGCAGGTGACAGTGTGTTGGCTTCATTAAGAATTCTTTTATTTCACTAAACAATGGGGACCATTGTAACTTTTTTGCAAAATACCAACTTTATATTTACAGCCACACATACTAGCATAACTTTAAGTTGAAATATACTGTAAATAAAATAAGTAATTGAAAGGTTTCTGTCCTAATAGATTGCTGGACATTACAGCAGCAGTGTAGCCAGACCACCAGCCCCTCCCTCCCTGATTACAGGTTCCTCCTAATTACCAGAATTCCCTCATCACCAGTGCCCACCCCCAAGTGCCATCCCCTCTCATTTGAATACTTTAAAAGCCCAGAGGAGACTGCACCTCGTGGGGGAAAATCACCAAGCCACCTAGGCAGAACGTTTTTCCCTCTGTGTCCTCAACCCCTCCCCCAATAAATTCCTCCCTTAGATAAATCCTGCTTTTCCACTGTGTGGAGTACTCTAACTTCTGTTTCTCTATGCCGCTCTTAAAATAACCTAATAGTTTGGTGCAGCGACTCGGATAATGGTGTGTGGGCTCCCAAGGTTTATCCTTGGTTTTGAGCTCCCCTGTTTATTACGAGCCGAATTTTCCACACTCTGGGACGTGCTGACTTGCCAATTGCTTCATTCTATCCAACACCAATCCACCTCATTCATCACCGGTGAGCTTTCGTTCCATCTGGAGTTTCCCGTTTCCGTTCCATTTAAATTTGTGGGTCCACATGGGAAACTTCTTCCCATCTCTTGGATAAAGATAATAGTTCTCACATTCCTTGGGTAAACACCCCAAGGCAGGACTTTTATCCTTTGTCCTGGAGACCCCACCTCGCTCTCTTGGTGAGGGCCAATGAGAGCGAGTGTGGGACCATCTCTATCGCACTTTCAAAACAGGTGACGACCTCTTTTGAAAAGTGTGACCTGGGACAGCTTTCATGTCCTTGAGCAGAACCAACTTGAGGCAAAGCTGTTTTATTAGCTCACCTTTAATTCGGTCACTATGGGGAATGCTATTTCCTATCCCCCCCAAAACACACCTCTGGGGTGCCTGATTCATAACCTGGCTGCCCTTGGCCTTAAAAAGGTCATAAAAACAAAAAAACTGATCTTTTGCTGCCAGTAGGCTTGGCTGACCTATGAGCTTAGAGGCAGCAAATGGCCTAAAGAGGGAACTTTCGATCCCTCTATCCTACAAGGTTTGTATAACTTTTGTCTCAGCAATGGCAAGTCAGCGGCAATCCCTTCTGTTCAGGCCTTTTTCACTCTGAGGACGTGCCTCTCTCTCACTCTCTCCCTTCCCTCCCTGCTAGACTCCTTAGACAGTGCACCTCCCACTTTTACTCTCCCTGCCCCATATCCCCAAACCCAAACCTCTAAGCCTTCTCAACCAGAGGTTTCCAAGCCCCCTGCTGCTTCCTCTTCTCAGGCTCAGATTCCTCACTGCCCTCAGCCTAAGCAGTCTATTCAGTCAGATAGCTCCCCTCCTATGCCGTTTTCCCTGCCGGCTCATCATGTTCGGTCACGCACCTCTCAGCCACCTAGCAAGCTGCATGTTACCCAATTGCTATCTTGTGATCCCATGCCACGTGGTTCTCAGCAGCCGTCTTGCTGCTGGTAACAGGGGAAATAGCGGCCTCCACCTTGCAGGCCATATAATCAGTCACCACCTGGTACCTGCTCATTACATGGTGACAAACAGTCATTTTTTTGTTCAAATGTCCAATCTGCAGGGCAACTGGCTGTACGATGGCGACCTACACCTCCCAATCCACTGCTTTCTCAGCCTCAATCCCTATTTCCCCTTCGGGAACAGGCTGGTCCAGAGGGACTAGTTTGTATTCATGTTCCTTTTTCTCTCACCCACCTATCTCAGATAAGGCATAAATTAGGTTCCTTTTCTATTGACCCACAAACTTATATTAAAGAGTTTAAATTTATAACTAACTGTTATGATTTACATTTCAAGGATGTTTATGTGATTCTGAATTCCACCCTCAGCTCACAAGAACAAACTCAGCTATGGTAAGCTGCTCAAATAAAGAGAGCCAATCATAGACATACCCTTGGTTTGCTATTCTTATTTCAAGAGATCTCTGTTAATTGACCTATAAAAAATTAATTCAAATTGGCCAAATATATTTGAGTGCACTCTAATTATACAAAACGTTTGTCTGTTAAACTGTGTATGTTTCTATGTCCAATCTGTGCAGATTGTCTCTATATGTTTCCAATGCTGCTTGAGTCTCTTATTGTTTGAAAAATTACTGGGTTTAAATATTTTTAATCTCCCCCTTCAGATGGGGGAGATTGGACAGGACTCCAATTGATGAATAAAAAAGCAGCTGCCTGGTAACTTTAAACCAGTTTTTGTTCATTGATTGAAAGCCCCGATAATCTCCATAGCCTTATGGGAGACACTTCATCTGAAGTTATATCAAGGTTCTTAATTTAAAGATACTAATACAAAGGTTTCACATGGCTAAGACAATTTGGTATCACTGATCTTATGGTATATTCATGCCTTCAAGTACACAAATCTAAAATGTAAAATTGAGATTGTTTATGATGATAAACGTCTTTCAGGTCCAGATATCAGCCTTTGTCTTGTACTCCAGCCAGCAAATTCAAGTCAAACCAACATGAGGTCACCAGCCAAATGATAATTTTTATGTAATGTATAACAATGTCACAAATTTCTTCAATGATCTTATATCAAAAATACAAATTCATGTGTGTTACAAAATGTCATCTTGAATGTTTAAACAACCATGGTTAAAAAAAAAGTTCCATTTAATGTTCTAACATGCTTTATAGTTGGACTAATGTAAAACCAGACTCTCATAAAGGGATAATTCTCATTAACTCTTATTTTATTTCTCAGTCTGCCTCTGACATTCAGGAGAAACTACAAAAGGCTAAACTTGGCCCCCAAACCCCACAGGGAGACCTTCTTAATGTGGCTTTTCATGTTTTCAACAACAGATAGAGGCACAAAAAAAAGGGGGGGGAATCACCAAGCCACCTAGGCAGAACGTTTTTCCCTCTGTGTCCTCAACCCCTCCTCCAATAAATTCTTCCCTTGGATAAATCCTGCTTTTCCACTTCACGGAGTACTCTAACTTCTCTTTTTCTATGCCACTCTTAAAATAACCTAACAGTAATGTTTACCATTTGATAAATATTGAGGATTAAAATATATCAAACTGGAATGAAATAAATACATAAAAATCCAACAAATTGTATCTTATATATACCATTGTCACAAAGGAAAAAACATAAAACCAGTAGTATTACAATGTGGCCAATTTTTTTTTAAATATGGAATTAAAATGAGAAGATTGGGGAAAGTTTAGACAATAATGATGATAGTTTCTTCAAAGTGTTTTATTTCCTCCTTTCTTTCTTAAAAATATTTGCTACTTTTAAAATAAGCATATAAATTAAATTTTTAAAATTTACACTGCATTATATAATAAAAATTATTTTTAGAACTCTTAGCATCAGACAACAACAATGTTGGTGGATTTCCCTCTCAAATGTTATTTCTATGGTTATACTGACTTTATCCTTACTTGTAGTGATATGGATTATATAGGTTATAATCACTACTGTGCTAACATTTTGAGTTCTTTTTTTCACTTAATGAGACACATTGCATTTAGACACTTGTTTAGACACATTTTTTTTCCAAATTCATTTTATTTCAAAGAGGAAAAAAAAAGAAAACAAAGTTTTAAAACATATCAACTGGGGGCAACAATTGTACGTACATGTATTGCGCATTGCCATCCCCAAATCATTCACCTAGAGCACACTTTGTTATTTTTAAACTGTAAAACAAGTGCTATAACACTTGCTTCAAAGAATCTTTCCATTGGTGTTTTTAGCACATCTTCTGGTCTTGGGTCTTCACATTGTACTACATCACCAGCCCTTTTTATTTTTATTTTGAGGCAGGGTCTCACTAAGTTGCTAATATCCCCGACCATGGCTTGAACTTGATCCTTCTGCCTCAACCTCCCAGAGTGGTGAGATTATAGACACACACCAGTTGAGATTTTTAATCCTGAATTTTTTCCCCACAAAAATACATATGTATATAAAGAATAAATTGGGATGCAATTTTATATACATTGAATTTTATGTAGTAGAAGTAACTCAAATTTCTAAAGTTTTACAAGAAAAAGAAGAACAACAACAGAAAAACTACCTCATGTTGAAAAGATCATAAAAAACATAGAATTTATTATCTCACTCCCTGCCTAAAATAAAAGTACTGGAAACATCTGTTAACTGTAGTAGAGTCATTTAAGACTGGCTTTCATCACTTAAAACTACATGAGTTTCTATCTTTAAATACATTATATTTTAGTTTGGTAAAAAATATTTATATTGTGCCATATTCTATTGACACAAAAAAGACTAAACTCCTAACATACACACACACTATTTTAAATAAACTATTTTTCTTAGTTTTTGGCTCTCACATTTCTAAGTCAGAATAAATGTGATATAGAAATAAAAATTTACCTGGGAGAATTTAAAACCAAGAGTTGTCAATGACATTTCTTAGTCTAGCATGATTAATTAGCTTTTCAGACTCTGTACAGTCCAATAAAACTAATTCTTGGTCCCTTATCACTACCTATTCTCATTGATTCACTCCAAAACATCTGGACATTTCATTGTCAGATTATCTCACACACCCTTTCACAGCTCTCCTCCCCCAGGAAGTGGCTCCCTCTTCTTTCTGAAGTTGATTTCTTCATATGGCCTCTAAATCCTGTGTGTCATGTTTCAAGGACTGTCCCACGCTCATTTTAACTTTCCCCTAGGTTTATGGTTTCATTTATTTTCATTTCTCAGATAGTATACTCCTTCAAAGAGAAAAAAATTTCTCTTGTTCCTATCCTCTTTCAGCTATTCACTTATCTACAACAGCATTTATCTTGCCCATATTTTTAAATAAATGGTCTGAATTTCTTGCTTCCATTTCCTTCATGTCCTACAGCATGGGTTATTTCCTGTCTCCTTCAGGACATATCTAGAGACTCTAAATCATTCTACTCACTCTTCTGCCCCAGTTTTTTTCTCTCTCTCTCATTAATTTTTAAATTGTTATTAGTGTATGTTTGTAGTACATAATGACTACATTTATTGTGAGGAGTTGGTACATTTACATAACACATCTTAATTCTTTTTTTCATCCCCTTCCCTTCCTCTCCACATCTCAGTCCTATTCCTTTGCAAAAGATTTGTTTCCTATTATCCGCCTTTTATTTTTTTTCTTTATATTTATATTCTCATATAAGAGAAAGCATGTTATATTTAAGCTTGTGTGCCTGATTTATTTCACTTAACATGGTTATCTTATTTGCTTGGCTTCTATGGCATTCTGCTATTCCAGTTCTCTTCATAACGTTTTGGATTTGTTTTTTCCACTTTAGTCTCCTCAAAATGCTTCTCTGTAGAGAGGACTACTAATACACCAAGAAAGGACATCTTCACAAATCGTGCTTTGAGATTACTCATTCTTCTAACTTCCATTAATATGATCTACTAAACTTCACCTCTGATTCTAAATTATTCCAGATAATCTACACATATAATTAGCTATTATAATTAGATATTTCCTTTCAAATTTTCAGTATTTAAATCAGAATGCTGAAAAAAAGTGCTATTTTCCTGTCAATAAAATGTTTCTTCACAAGCAAAAGAAATCATTACTATTTTATTATTATTCATAACCTAGGTACTACTAAGCAATGTTTGAAGTAATTATTATTTTGGTTTTCTGTTTGTTTGTTTTTGAGACAGGGTTTCACTATGCAGCTCAGGTTGACCTTGAACCCATTTTGTAGCCCAGGCTGACCTTGAACTTGTAGCAATCCTCCTGCCTCAGCCTCTCCAGTGCTGGGATTATAGGCATGTGCCACCATTCCTGTCTTGAACTAATTTTTAAATTCAGAGACATCCAATTGGAAAATAGGTAAAAAAAAAAAAACTTGTCCCTGTCATAAAAGTGGGAGGAGTAAATATACCAGAAATAACTGTACACATACAAGTGCACATATAATGGAAAATATTTGTAAAACTGCATTGTGGTATCAATTCCTTTAAATTTCCTGTGATAAATGTTTTATTTCAAATTTTAATTAACATACATTATAAAATCAAAAGAATTTATGAAACTCAAAAATTTTGTTTTTAAAAATATAAGGATTTATAAAAGGATTAAGCATTAACTTAATTAGAAACAATTAAATTTGAGAATTAATGCAAAATTATATTCATTGGTTAGATAAAGATACTGAAATTCTCTTTTACAATGACACTGTGAAGGCAAATCCTGAAAATAAGCAAAAATAAGAATTACTTTTCAAAAAGATTTGAAACAATTTATGGAAGCAATGCATGAAAAGAATGCATATGAAAAATATTACAGACAATCAG
Source organism: Cuniculus paca (assembly GCA_004365215.1). Lineage (NCBI taxonomy): Eukaryota > Metazoa > Chordata > Mammalia > Rodentia > Cuniculidae > Cuniculus > Cuniculus paca. The sequence goes on along the minus strand of RJWT010005422.1, from coordinate 15,605 downwards.
GTTCACTGTTGTTTTTAAGAATCCCAGGTCTACCATCCAGTAAAGCTATTTGTTTTTTTCTCCATCTCAGCAAAATGATTTATAATCCCATCACAGGGTTTAATTTCCCTTTACTGAGTGTATGGCATGCACTGCAATTGACTGAAGAAGCAATTCATTAGCAGCTTTACAGTGGGGCTTGTTTGTATTATCCACATTTTACAAGAATAAATTTAGAGGAGATGCAAGATAAAAAGGCAAATCATGGACAAATTGAGAGGTAACTATTCAAAACACTGAAAGCTGTGTACTTTGTGGTACACTAGAGATAGTAACTTATAACAGTTGCTGCAAAAGAATGTTTTATATTTATAATTTTATCAATACTTACATGCATTAGAAAAATGAAAACCTTCAATACCACATTTTACACACTAAGTAATCTCACATTACTGATTTATTCTTGCAACAACTCTTCAGAGGGTTCTACTGTGCACTTAACAACTTTTGTTGATATAAAAATTTGGGGGCAGCTATTACATTCCTCTCAGCTTGGAAAGTTTGTGATAATACCTATGACTTCTTCCACATTTACATGCATATTACATTGTTCTTCACCTTCCTTCTTTCTTTTGCCTGCATATATATCTTGGCACTTTCCATGGACACTTCTGAAGACAAGAACTTTTGTGTACATGTTTTTATTTCCCTATGTAAATTCCTCAGCAAACAAAAATAATACGTAGTCATATTTGTAATCTTCACCATTCTTTTTGTTTTTGTTTTGTCTTCTTGAGACAGAGTTTGAACTCACCTGCTGGCCTCCAATGTGCAAACATCTTTCTCCTTTTTCTTCCTCTCACTCCCTGTTCCCTCCATCTCTTGATCCTAGTCCAAACTGAACAAAATCTCTCCCCTTACTTCCTGTTATCTATCTCTTATTTTGCTTTTTATTCATATTTTAGGTTCCTCATATAGGAGAACCTATGGAATATTTTAGCTTGTGTGTTTGCCTTATTTCATTTAACATTGTGATCTTAAAGAGCACCCATTTGCTACAGATGACTCAAGTTTATCTTTCTAGACAGCAGAGTAGTACTCCATTGTGTATAAATACTACATTTTCTTTATCCATTCATCTGCTTATAGACATATAGACAACTTCCAAGATTTAGTGTGAATTGTGCTGTTATAAACATGGGTATGCATGAATCACTGTAATATAAAGTCTTAAAACTCTTTTGGAATGATACTTAAAAGTGGAATAACTAGATCAAATGAAATTTCTATTTTTAGTATTTTGAGGAATCTCCATACTGATTTTCATAGTGATAATACCATTTTACATTCCCACCAACAATGTACAAATGTTCCTATTTCCTACAGGCTTACCAGCAATTACTATTATTTGAATTCTCATTATAGCTGTTCTTTCTGAAGTAAATTGGAATCTCAATGCTGGATTTATTTTAATCTCTTTGATGGCCAGCGGTGCCGAACATTGTTTATGTATTTAATAGCCACTTATACTTTTGAAAAATGCCTATTCATTTGATTGGGTCTTAATTGTGAGGATTTAATATTTTGAGTTCTTTATATATTCTAGATATTAGTCCATTGTCCAAGGAGCAGCTGGCATATTTTTTTCAAATTCTGAGGTGGTCTCTTCACTCTGCTAGTAATTTCCTTTGTTGTGCAGAAGCTTTTTAATTTGATGGGATCCCATTTGATTCTTGATGTTATTTCTTGTGCAATTGGGGTTCTGTTCAGAAAACCCTTGCTTATACTTTTACTTATTTATCTTTCTGGAACATTAAGTGTTTGGTTTTAACATATTTTTATACTTCAGGTGAATTTTATTGAGACTACATAATTTTTGAACATTTTTGTTGTTCTTTTTTAAATTAATTTTATTGATACTCTTTTAATATATATAATTATCACATTCAAAATAGGGAGTGTGTACCTCAACATAATATACTTTCTTTTTTTTTTTTTTTGCGGCACCGGGGATTGAACTCACGACCTTGTGCTTGCCGGGCAGGCACTTAGACCACAGAGCTAGATCCCCAGCCCTGTTTTTTGAGACAAGGTTTCACTATGCCATTCAGGCTGGCCTTGAGCTCACTTTGTAGCCCAGGCTGGTCTCGAACTCACAACAATCCACCTGTCTCAGCCTCCTTGTCACTTGGCCTTAAAGATTACTTATCAGTACCTTAGCCAGCCTTCTTTGCATTGCTTAGAGTCAATTGAAGGGAGAAGGAAATAACATAGCCTGCTCTGTGCACATCAATACATGGAGACAGGACCTGCTTTTAATAATGTGGAGAGAATAGATTTGCATTGAAGGAGAGCCATCCACTGGGTCTTCTACAATTTTTTTTGTACTTGCCAATATCCATCATCCACTTCATTCCCCGATTATACTTTTCATTTCTCACATTAGAGAAACAATGTGATATTTAAACATGTGTGCCCAATATATTTCACTTAAAAGTATGGTCTCAAGGCACAACCATTTACAGAAAAATATTTCAAGTTGATCCTTCTTTATGGCAGAAAACATTTTCTTTATTCATTCATCTAATGATGGGCATCTGGGCTGTTTCTAAGAGTTAGCTATTATAAATTGTGTGGCTCTAAATATGGGTGTGACTATATCAGTCTGGTACCAAGAAGCAGGATAGCTGGGTAAAATGGAACTTGTTTCTTTTTTGAGGACTCTCTATACTGATTTCCATATTGGTTGTAGCAATTTACACTCCCAGCAACAGTGGAGAAGGGTTCCTTTTTACGCAGTCTCACCAGGATTTGTTGTTGCTTGATTTCTTGATGACAGGAATTCTTTCTGGAATAAGATGGAATCCTAGTGTTCCTTTAATCCACATTTCATAAATCACCAGTGATGATGAAATTTTTTATTCATTTATTTGCTGTTTGCACTTCTTCATCTGAGAAAAGTATATTTATTACAGATGCACATTTTTGGATAGGGGAGTTAAATTTGGGTAAATGGTTTCTTTTCTTTTCTTTTTTTTTTTTTTGAGTTCTTTAGAGATTCCAGATATTAGACCTTTGGCAGAAAAATATCTGGTAAAATTTTTTTTTGACATTCCAAGTTACCTCTTTACTCTGTTGGTGGTTTCTTTTTCAGTGTGTAAATTTTTTTAATATGATGCACTGCCAGATATTGATTCTTTCAAATATTTTCTGTGTGAACAGCATATGTTTCATATAGATTTCACTTATACCTATGTCTTCAAGAGCTTTTACCTATTCTATCTTTCAGCACAGTTAGTGTTTCTGGTTTAATACTTAGATCTTTAATCCACTTTTATTTTACTTTAGTGTACGGTAAGAGATATAGGTTTAGGTCTACTAACTGGCATGTGGAAAACCAATTTTCCCAAAAGCCAGGAGCATGCGAAAGATGGCGGAACAGCAGAGTAAACAGTCTCCCTGAGAGAAACAGTTCAGATGCTGGAATATAACATCATGGAGAGGACAAGAAGGAAGGAAGTGGGTCCCCTGGACCAAGGAAGAATCTAAAATATGAATTGAAGCCCACAAAGAGAATAAAAAGAATTTAAATGAAGAAGAAGGTGGTGGTCGGCAGTGCCTTAACCTGGAGCTGGATTCACCCTGCCAGAAGACCTGCTGAGCCTGGAGAGGCACAGTTGCGGTGCCGGTCATGGTCGCAGCTGTGGTGGACCCCACAGGACTCTGCGGAGAGGAGTGTAGGTGAAGGAGGGTGGCAGGTGCAGAGATCTGTGCTGGCTGCTGGTGAATGCTTGGAATTCCACCCCTTGCCCCCTGCCCAACAGGACAGAGTGATCAGCCTGGCTCCATCTTGGAGCCAGGCAGGTTACGCCCAGGGCCAAGAATGCTAACCACTTCTGGCGTCAGTGCCAGGTTGCGGGCGGACCCGTGGAAGTTGCTTGCACTGAGGCAAGAAAAACCAGTCATTTCGGAGCTCCAGGTTGCGGGCAGACACACAGAAGCTGATTGGTCAGAGATCCGTTCCCATGCACCTTACAGGAAATATCACATAGCTTCCTAAACAGCTTAGATTCACAGGACTATGAGATGTTTAGGGCTGAAATGTGTATACAGTATATAGTTGGGCTTTGTTTCCTGATACATTCTGCAAATCTGTGTCTTTTGATTGGGAACTAAGACCATTCACATTGAGCATTATTTATGAAAGGTAATCATTTATTCCAGTTATAGCATCATTTTCCTGTTTCTGATCCCTTCTCCTTCTGCTTAACTGTTTACTCTGCCTGATTCATTCACATCTTTAGACTTTTTGGCTTTGATGTCTTCATTGTCTCCTTCTAGGGTATCCTTAAGAACTTTTTTGGAGTCCTGGTTTGGTGCTCATGAATTTTTTAAAATGCTCTTTTTTCATGGAAATACTTTATTTCTCCATCAATTTTTAAACATAGTTTTGCAGGATAAATAAGTCTGCTTTGGGAATTATTTTCTTTTAGGTCTTAAAATCCTTCATTCCAAACTCTCCTTGCCTTTAAGATTTGTGTTGAAATATCTGCTATAATTCTAATGGGTTTACATTTATAATCAATTTATTGCTTTTCTCTAATAGATTTAAGACTTGATCCTACTCTTGAACTTCCGAGATTTTGACTATGATGTGCTGTGCAGTTATTTTCTCATCATGGCTATTTGGGGTATTATATGCCTCACTTATCTGCATGTTTCATTCTTTCCTCATATTTGAAGTTCTCTATTATTTTTGTAAACAATTTTTATGCCATTTTTGCTCTTTTTATTTTTCACTAATTTTAATCATCTTACATTAGTCTTTTTTGGGTCATCTAGCAGCTAGTTAATCCATTTTTCATGTTCTCTTGTTTTCAAGATATCTCTGAGTAACTGGTCACCAACATCTGCCTTATCATCTAGTTCTGATACTCTATTCCCACACTGGTCACTTCTACTGCCCATATTTTCAATGCTACTCTCCTGGATTTCTGTTTGGAACCTTTTATGGATTCTGATTCTTTTCATTCATTTCCATGCTGGGTATCCATGTTTTATACCATTCTGTTTAGCTCAGCTAGCTTTTTATTAGTGTCTTCTGTAGACTCACTTACTATTTTAGCTGTATTTTCTTTACACTTGCCAAGTACCTTATTGATATGTTTTTAATCTACTCTGTTATGCTTTCAAACAATTTTGCTATGGGACTTTTGAATTTTTCCCCTTACATGACTCATGGATCAGCTCAGGAGAAGTTGAAAGTTTTAGGAGGGATTTTGTTGCTCTTTCTTGTCATGTTTCTAATTTTCGTTTGGTTGTTTTCATGCTGGGTATTACACGTTGATTGTAAGAGAAGGCTTCATTGCTAGAATGGAGAACTCTTTAGTTAATACCTGCTTTACAGTGATGCCGTCTCTACGGTTGACTATAGACTTTTGCATCAGTCAGGGATCCAAACACGTGTGTTTATTTGAGCACGGAAACTACAGTGTATTCGGTTCACTACTTAGCTCTAGAGAAATAGTCAGTAGTATTAATAATGACATAAAGGGAGCCCAGATATTGCCATACAAAGAAAAACAATTAACAGCAACGAATATGTCATTCCTTGGCAACAGTAATAAAACCAGTAACAGTAACAATGTCAAAGATAAACTAGATACTGACATACCTTAAAAACCCATAATTTGGGGCCCACCTTGAGTTGAAGGCACACACAGCGAATCCCACCTAGCTATGCAGCTTGGGACCTCATGAGCAGACTGGTAGGGACCTGCACCAATCTCACCATCAGCGCAGGACATTGAGAGCTTCCCTGGGATCCTGCCTCAGCTCCAGCCAGACACTGCCTAGCAACAGAACAGCCACAGTGGTAGTCTTAGCTGGAGCAGACGGCATGCACTGTTTCACCTAGCCTTGGCATGTCAACCGTGCATGTTGGATGCACCCACCACAGTGGAATACAGGAAAATCACACAGTGAAAAAGTAAAATGCAACCTTGAACCTCCAATCCTTCCCAAACAAGCCAAAGAGACATGCATATAGAAGAAAATATGAGCCACACACCTGAAACTTCTGAAATGATAGCAACTGAAGAAATAACTCCATGAAATTTTAAAGGAACTGAGATTAGAAATGATTTCCCAGGTAAAACAAGAGATGGTAAATTTAATCAAAGAAATGCTAAACACCTAAAGAAGATAAAGTTGGAAAAATAGAGGAACACTGCAAAAGGATGAAAAACTTGAATGAAGAATACAGAAAGAATTAGAATGCATGAAACAGATTCAAAGAGATATCCAGCAAATCCAGAATGCCATCGAAAGCTGGCAAAGCTACCTCAATGAATGTGAACGTAGACTTCCAGACCTTGAAGACATGATTGCAGCTACTGAGGAAGAAAGGAAAAATCTTTTAAAAATAACAAGGAATCAGGAATTAGCAATTCAGCAGATGCAAGATGATGCAAAGAAAAACAACATAAGACTGACAGTTGTAACTGAAAAAGAAGAAAAGAACACAAATGATATAAAAACACTATTTAAAAAAGTCAGAGCTCCAAATTTCTGAAACATGGGGAAGGAAACTGACATAGAGATAAGTGAAGCATATAGAACTCCAACTACCTGTAATTAAAATGAATCAACACCCAGACATATAATTATCAGCATCCCAGAATTCAACATAAGAACAGAATATTAAAATCTGTGAGATAAAAGAAGCAAATCACCTATAAAGGAAAGCCCATCAGACTCACAGCAGACTTCTCAACACAAAGAAGTCAGGAAGAGCATGAAGTGAAGTATTTCAAGTCCCAAAGGGAAATAACTTCAAATCCAGACTCATGTATCCTGCAAAACTATCCTTCAAAATTGATGCAGAAATAAGATAATTCCATGACCAAGAGCAGCTGAACAACTTAATGACCAACCCTGCAAAGAATACTGAAAGATACTCTAGATAGACATGAAAATAGCTACAACATCAAAACCATCAACAGAAGAAGAACACCAAGCAGGGCAAACAATTAAGTAGAGGGAAAAGGTAAAGAAACCACTGCAGAAAGGTAACATGACCAAAACAAGCCAGCATATATCAGTTATAACCATTAATATAAAGGGTTTCAATTCATCCATCAAAAGAAATAGACTGGCAGAATAGATCAAGAAACAACATTCAACCATATGCTGTCTACAAGAAACCCATCTAACCCAAAAGGACATTTGTAGACTGAAAGTGAAAAGATGGAAAACAATAATCCATGCAACAGGAACACAAAAAAAAATCAGGTGTAGCTATTCTGTTGGCAGACAATGTGAACTTCAAACAAATAATGCTCAAAAGAGATAAAGAAGGTCACTACATACTGGTTAGGGGAAAACTCCAAGAGGAAGAAACAACAATCTTAAATATATATGCACCAAATATGGGAGCACCCAAGTATATAAAACAAATAATAATGGAAATGAAAAATCAAATAAGCAATAACACAATTATAACGGGAGACCTTAAAACACCCTTGACAAAAAGAGACACATCAACTAGACAGAAAATCAGCAAAGCAATAACAGAACTGAATCAAACCTGTGAACAAGTGGACCTGGTAGATATCTACAGTTTTCCACCCAACAACATCAGAGTATACATGCTTCTCAGCTTCACATGGTACATTCCCTAGCATAGACCATATACTAGCCAATAGAACATGAATAAGGAAATGAAAAGGAATCAAAACTATCCCATGCATATTATCTGATCATAGTGCCACCAAACTGGAAATTAATGACAAAAGAAACTTCAAACACTCCGTAAACACATGGATATTAAATAGTACACTCCTGTGCAATCTGTGGGTTACACAAGAAATTGAAGAAGAAATTAAACAATATCTACAGGCAAATGAAAATACAAATACAACTTACTGGAATCTGTGGGATTCAATGAAAGCAGTCGTCAGAGGAAATTTATTGCGGTGAATCCCCACATCCAGAAAATGGAATGAACACAAATAAACAATCTGATGTTACACCTCAAACATCTAGAAAAAGACCAGCAAGCCAAACCCAAACCCAAAGAAGGGAGGAAATTATAAAGAGAAGAGCAGAAATTAATGCAATTGAGACTAAGAAAACAACACAAAGAATCAATGAATCAAAGAGCTGGTTCTTTGAAAGAATAATTAAAGTTGACAAGCCCTAGGCAATCTTATTTTAAAAAAGGAAAGAAAAAACTCAAATCCATGCAATAAGGAATGAAAATGGTGAAATCACTACAGACCCTGTGAAAATACAGATCATCAATACCTATTTCGAAAATCTTTACTCTCATAGATTCGATAACATGGAAGAAATGGACAGATTTCTAGAAACATATCAATTACCAAAACTGGATCAAGAAGAGGTAAAACAACTGAATAACATGCTGGGCATGATGGCTCATGCCTGTAATCCCAGCACTCAGGAGGCTGACACAGGCAGATCATTGTGAGTTCGAGACCAGCATGCACTACAAAGTGAGTTGAAGGACAGCCGGAATGGCACAGTGAGACCCTGTCTCAAAAACACCAGGGCTGAGGATCTAGCTCAGCGGTCTAAGCGCCTGCCCGGCAAGTGCAAGGTCATGAGTTCAATCCCCGGTGCCGCAAAAAACAAACAAACAAAAAACTACTGAATAACCCAATTTCAGTTAAGAAAATTAAAAATGTAATTACAACCTTACCAACAAAAAAAAGTCCAAGTCCCAAAAGATTCACAGCTGAATTCTACAAGAAATTCAAGGAAGAATTAATGCCAACACTCCTGAAACTCTTTAATGAAATTGAAAGGGAAGGAAGTCTCCCTAAATCATTCCTGGAGGCAAGTATTACCCTAATACCAACACCAGAGAAAGACCCAACCAAAAAAGAGAACTACAGGCCAATCTCCCTAATGAACATTGATGCAAAACTCCTCAATAAAATACAGGCAAACAGAATGCAGCAAGTCATCAAGAATAGTATACACCAAGACCAAGTGGGATTCATCCCAAGAATGCAAGGATGGTTCAACATATGCAAATCAATAAATGTAATACACCATATCAATAGAGCCAAAGATAACAACCACATGGTCATCTCAATAGATGCAGAAAAAGCTTTGGATAAAATCTAACACTCATTCATGATAAGAACCCCACAGAAAATTGGAATTGATGGCCTCTACCTCAATCTGATAAAAGCCATCTATGACAAACCAACAGCCAGTATCACATTAAATAGTCAAAAACTGAAAGCTTTCACTCTAAAATTCGGTACAAGACAAGGAGGTCTATTATCACCACTCCTATTCAATATAGTGCTGGAAACATTAGCCAGAGCAATTAGACAAGAGATAGAAATAAAAGGAATAAGAATAGGAAAGGAAGAAGTTATCACTATTCATGGGTGACATGATACTCTACATTGAAGACCCCCAAAACTCCATAGAAAGACTTCTGAATGTCATAACCAAATTCAGTAATGTAGCTGGATACAAAGTCAATACTCAGAAATCAATTGTATTCCTGTACACAAATGAGAAACTCACTGAGAGAGAAATAATAGAAACCACACCCTTCCACAATAGCATCCAAAAAATGAAATACTTAGGAATCAACCTAACAAAGGAAGCAAAAGATCTATTCAATGGAAATTACAGTACTCTGAAAAAAGAAATCGAAGAGGATCTCAGAAGATGGAAAGACATTCCATGCTCATGGATAGGAAGAACAAACATTGTGAAAATGGACATTCTCCCAAAATTATTATACAGATTTCATGCAATTCCCATCAAAATACCATCAGCATGCCTCACAGATCTAGAGAAATCATTCTTAAAATTCATCTGGAACCACAGGAGACCTAGAATAGCAAAGGAAATTCTGGGCAGCAATGGCAGGGCAGGAGGCATCACAATTCCAGATTTGGAATTATACTACAAAGCTACTGTAATCAAATCAGCATGGTACTGGAATCAAAACAGACCTGAGGATCAGTGGAATAGATTAGAAGATACAACCCCAACTAGAAACACACTCAGCCACCATATCTTTGATAAACGGGCCAAACATGTTCAGTGGAAGAAATATAGCCTGTTTAATAAATTGTGCTGGAAAAACTGGCTTTCCATATGCCGAAAACTAAAATTAGACCCAAGCCTATCAACATACACTAAAATAAATTCAAAATGGATCAAAGATCTAAATATTAAAACAGAAACACTACATCTGCTAGAAGACAAAGTAGGGAGAAATCTTGAAAACATAGGGGTAGGTGGAGAATTCATGAACAAAAGTCAAACTGCATGGGAAACACTTCCCAGAATCAATAACTGGGATCTTGTCATGTTAAAAAGTTTTTGCATGTCAAATCTCCAACAGAGTGAAAAGAAAACCCACAAATTGGGAAAAAATTTTAGTCAACTGTCCTTCAGACAAAGGTCTTCTATCTAGAACATATAAAGAGTTAAGCAATATCAGGCCCTCAAAATTCAAAGACACAATCCAAAAATGGGCATCTGAGATAAAAACACACTTCTCAGCTGAAGAAATATGAATGGCAAATAAATACATTAAAAAATGTTCAGCATCATTGGTCATTAGAGAAATGCAAAGTAAAACAACTCTGAGATTTCATCTCACACCAGAAAGAATGGCCAGGATCAAGAAAACCACCAACATTAAATGCTGGAGCTGCTGTGGGGGAAAAGGAACCTTTCTCCACTGTTGGTGGGAGTGTAGACTGGTGCAGCCACTGTGGAAATCAGTTTGGAGGTTCCTCCAAAAGCTAGGATTGGAAGTCCCATTTGACCCAGCTATTCCACTTCTGGGCATATTCTCAGAAGAAGTGAAATCATGATACCACAGTTATATATATGCACCCATATTTATAGCAGCACAATTTATAATAGCCAAATCTTGGAAACAACCCATATATATGCTCATCAAGTGAGGAATGAATAAAGAAGATGTGGTAGTTTTATACAATGGAGTACTCTTCAGCTACAAAAAAGGATCATACTGAGGCTTTTATAGGTCAATGGATGCGACTTGCAACCATACTCATAAGTGAACCTTATGGTTAATACATTGTGTCAACTTGAAAAGTTTAGAAGTTTAACTGAGAGACTCAGCAGGAGCCAGGGTTCTTACTTGGTAAATATCCTCATTCTGTGCAAAGGAGTGCAAGGACATTTTGTGAGTGTTACACCCTTCCTGAAGGGCGGGTGCTGAGTACAATATAAGAGTAGAGAAGAGGCTTGCCTTTTTATCTTTTGTTCTGGCTGTTGCCTTGAAGTGTTGCCCCAGTGCCATGTCATCCTGCCTTGGAGCCAGCTGATTATGGACTGACATCTCCAGAACCTGTAAGCTAAACAAACGTTTTCTTCCCTAATTTTGGGTGTCAGGTGTTTTGTCCCAGCAAAGAAGAAAAGTAACCAAGACAGTGAAATAAACCAAACACACATGTGTAAACACTGCATAGTCTCCCTAGTGTAAGAAACTGAAAGACTCAATAAGATACAAAATTCCCAATAAATATGGGGGAAAGTTTCTGAAGTCCAATGGTGCTGTTATTCTTTAATTTGATTTGTTTAAGTCTCTTTTCTACTATTTGATTGCAATATGTGAGATGATAGGAACAGCTCCGTTAAGAAAACAGGGGACATTAAGGTAGAAATTGTTCATTTCTTACTGTCTGATTTGAAGGCCTGTAATGCTTTCACTATTTTGTTTTATCTGTTTTTATATTATTTTGTTCTGTTTGAGTTTATTGTCTGTAAATGTATGAACAACCATTTTGACAAAGGCAAGAAACACTAGGATACCAATTGTTAATCTCCTGTTGTTATGTTTTTAAGACCTATATTGCTTGCAGGTTCTGTTCTGAAATGCTATGTCGTGTTTGACTCTATTCTGTTTTGTTTTGCTTTCTTTTGTTTTGTTTTGTTTTGTTCTATTCTCTTTAAAATAAAAAAACAAACAAAAACCCATAATGCACCATCCTTAACCATTGAAAAGAGATCTATAATTACAGTGTGACTACTGACAGAAACAAAATATCAACATACAGCATATATCCAATAAATAGAACAACTTTAGCTTCACTAACAATGGAACAGTATCAATACTAATAGCATAGTGTTAACTGTTTAAAGATTTATAAACCTTAATGATCATACTAGTTAATACAGATAGGGTGGAGAATTAAGAGAACAAGAATGGTAAAATCTTAAATATTAATCAATAACAGATGAGGAGGAGAGAAGAGTGAGATTACAATTGTATTGAGGAGTGAAGGAAATTAATAGTATTAGATGACAATAACAAAAAAAAAACCCGCTCAAAAAAGAAGAAAGAGGACAAAATAATAAAAAGAGAAACAGTAAAGGAAAAAAACAAAACAAAAAAAATGCCAATCTCCAACCCCTAAGAAGCTAATGAAAGAAAGGTAAGACTTCTGGGAAGATTGTGGCACAGTAAGCAGCAGAGTAAACACACTCTCTGAGAGAAACAGTTCAGGTGCTGGAATACAACATCATGGGGAGGACAAGAAGAAATGAAGTGGGTTCTCTGGATCCAGGAAGAATCCAAAATGTGAATTGAAGCCCACAGAGAAAGTAAAAACAAAAACTTAAAGAGGAACATGGTAAGTGGAAGCACATTATCCTTGAGCCAGACTCACCCTGCGAGAGTAGCTGTTGGAGTTAGGGAATGCATGATAGCAGTGGTGGATGGTGACCCCAGAGGTCCCTGCAGAGAGGTGCAGCAGTAGAGGAAAGCAGCAGATACAGAGGTCTGTACTGGCTGACAGTGAGTGCAGAGGACTCAATCCTCACATGGGACACAGCAATTGGCCAGGAGGCTTTATGGAGTCAGGCAGGACAGGCCCAGTTCTTCCAGCTGCTATAGGTTGGGTGCAGATTCACGGAAGTTGCTTAGACTGAGTCCCAATCCTGTGGGCATGCCAGAGAACATCGTGTAGGTTCCTAGTCAGCTTAGGTCACTAGACCCTGGCTGGCTCTGCCCCTGTGCAAACTCGAAAGGCCCTCCTGGGCCAGTACCCAGTTCAGTCCAGAAACACGACGCCCACCATCAGATACCCATAGCCAGCACTGGCTACAAATCAGACAGTCCTGATTCAGAAAAATTGTAGCCAATGCCGGAAGTGCCTGGGACCCCACTACCCACGTGTATGGAAGAACCAAAGAATGTGTCAAGATGAAAAAGGAAAAGGAAACTCTGGCATCCAATCCAAGCAGCGCAAATCCCAGAGAGGTAAACACGGAAGAGATTGGGAGTCACACACCTGAAATGTCTGAAGTGATGTCAACTGAAGTAAACAAACAACTTCATGAGGCTATAAAAGAAATTAGAACAGAAATACCATCCCAGGTAAAACAAGAAATGAAAAACATAATAAAAGAATCACTAAATATCTCTAAAGAAGACACAAAGAACAAATAGACGCACATAGGAAAATGAGGTAAACCATGAATGAACAATATAAGAGAGATTTAGAATGCATGAAACAGATTCAAGGAGATATCCAGGAAATTTAAAACTCCATTGAAAGCTGGCAAAACCACTTGAAAGAAACTGAAGATAGACTTTCAAACCTTGAAGACAGGTTTTCGGCTTGTGATCACAAAAGGAAAGATCTCTTAAAAATCACAAGGAAGGGCGGGAGGAGTGGCAACAGCTGTGCAGTGTAGCTCCTCGAGGCTCCCATGTGCCTCGGCCCACAGGTTCTGCATGCACCCCCCGTGCCACCAAGATGCCAAGAGGAAGGTCAGCTCGGCTGAAGGGGCGGCGAAGGAGGAGCCCAAGAGGAGATCGGCGAGGTTGTCGGCTAAACCTGCTCCCGCAGAAGTGGAAATGAAGCCAAAAAAGGCAGCGGGAAAGGATAAATCTTTGGACAAAAAGGTGCAAACAAAAGGGAAAAGAGGAGCAAAGGAAAAACAGGCAGAAGTGGCTAATCAGGAAACCAAGGAAGATTTACCTGCAGAAAACTGAGAAACGAAAAATGAGGAGAGTGCAGCTTCTGATGAAGCGGAGGAGAAAGAAGCCAAGTCCGATTAACCACACCCCAGGTCTTCTCAGCAGTCCCTGTCTCCCTACTTGTATAATCCAGAGGAATATTTTTATCAACTATTTTGTAAATGCAAGTTTTTTAGTAGCTCTAGAAACATGTTTAAAAAGCAGGGAATCCCACCTCATCACATTTTTTAAGAGTAAATGATTTTTTTTAGAGGTAAAATCATTCGCTGCTTGTTTATTTTTTGGTACAACCAGAAAATAGTGGGATATTGAATTATGGCAGACTTTGGCTGTCTCGGATGTCAGCTTAACATTCCATAGCTGGGGGTTAGTTTTATATCCTGCAGTACAAAGCATACTAAATGGCAATTTGGAATCACAGTCATGCATTTAATATGTCTTGGATATTTTAAATGACTTCTATTCCCATGTTGTTTTTGTAGAATTGTTTCCTAAAGAAAACTGCTTCCTGATTGTTGCCCTGTCAGAATCACGCGCACTTCGTAACATCTTTGGTCATGGTAGTCCAGTTTGCCTAATTTTGTTAATGCACTGTGAATGATCAAAAATTGGAGTATGTGGTGTATAGGACACAAAATTGTGTATCAGTGGGATATAAGTAACATTTTCTCAACATTAGAAGATACTGGTACTTAATTCTTTTACTGAAAATCTGTCTCCAAATTTGAAGCTGGAAAGTCACTGGAATAACTGAAAAAGAAACAATATCTGGCTTTTTAGACTTTTTGGTATGTGTGTCAGAGTTGTGTACAAAGTGAAATGTCTGTACTCATCCTCAACACCAATAAACTCTCAGATATGGAAGACAAAAAAAAATCACAAGGAATCAGGAAATAATTCAATGGCTGCAAGAGACATAACTTAAGAATTTAAAATGTGAATGGAGAAGCCGGGTTCAAGAAAAATGACATCAGGACTCTATTTACAGAAATAATTTCTGAGAACTTCCCAAGCATGGGAAAAGGAAGTGACATTCAAATAAGTGAGGCATATAGAACTCCAGCTAGCCATAACCAAAACAATCTACACCCACACATATAATGATCAAGATCCCAGAAATTCAACCCAAGAACAAAATATTAAAAGCTGTTAGAGAAAACAAACTGATCACCTATAAAAGAAAACCCATCAGAATCACGGCAGACTACTCAACACAACCCATCAAGTCAAGAAGAGGCTGAAGTCAAATATTACAAATCCTAGAAGAAAACAACTTCCAACCCAGACTGATATACCCTGAAAAACTTTCTTTCAAAATTAATAAAGTAACAAGATACTTCCATGACAAAGAACAACTCAAGGAATTCATGACCACCAAACCAACCCTACAAAGAATACTAAAGGACATTCTAGAGAGAGATAAAAAGGACCATGGTCTCAGGAAAAATGGCAGAGGGGGACCATCAAGAGGTGACAGTTGATTGGAGGGGAAAAATAGGGAGCCAATGGCAGGAAAATAACATGGCAGAGATAATGCAGTGTGGATCAATATGCTCTATACAAGAAACAGTTAACTAAAAAAAAATTTATGGACTGAAAGTCAAAGGAG
>RJWT010005421.1:0-31073 GCA_004365215.1 Cuniculus paca | reverse complement strand
CTTTGTAGGACTTCCCTGGAAGCCTTCTCAGGACCTTCCGGTCCCCTGGAGTGTGCATCTTTGGGAGCCTTCTGCTGACACCTTTGATAGATTCTGCTAGCGTGGGACTTTGGTATCTCTAACATGACATCCGCCCAAATTGGTACTGGGCCCAGAGGAGCAACTTATCTAACAGTAACTTCTGTGCTCTCCTTACAGTTCCAGAAATAAGCCTCCCACTCCCTTTTTACACGTGTGCACTGTGCCCTCTCTAATCCCAAGGCTCCACAACCACCCAAGCGCTCCACCTCCAGCCCCCAGTAAACCTTTCTGTTTCCCGTTTTTTACAAACAGATGCTCCTTCAAATCAGCTGTTGATAGGTCATTTTGCCCACCTCCCAAACTCCTCCCCTGGCCAGACCTGATAAAAGTAGCTTCACTTCTTCGTTCTGAGAACCCCTGCACTTCTTTTGCAGCTCTCCCTTGCCCACATTAAAGGCCTTTCTACTCTTTGTCTCTTTATTCTGTCTGCACAGCCTCAGAGTGAGTGCCAAAAATTTTCAATCAACCTTCAGAGCATTGCTTTATCACTTTCACATGAACATGTATGAAACCCATGATTTTATTGCTTGTAATTAGTCCATGTTTGCAGTAGGTGATGAGTGGTTCCCTTGGGAGGAGTCGGTGTGCACACATATCACAGCTTCACCCCTTCTGCTTCCCCTTCTCCCCCTCCCTCCCCACCTCCATCCTCTGCCCTCCCTTCCCTTTTGCCAAAGTTCTATCTCCATTTCCTGTTTTGTATCTTTTATTTTATTCTCTAATTAGGCTTTAGGTTTCTTATATATGAGAATCACACAATATTTAAGCTTTGTGTCTGATGTATTTTACTTAACATGATGATCTTAAGGTGCATCCATTTCCTACAAATGACTTAAATGTGCCTTATTTATGGCAGCATAGTATTCAATTGTATATAAATGCCATGTTTTCTTTGTCCATTTACCTGTGCATGGACATATAGGCTGCTTCCAGGATTTAGCTGTTATGAGCTGTGCTGCTGGAAACACAGGTGCTCACAGGTCAGTATAATATGGTGCCTTTAACTCTTCTAGGAAGAACCCAGAAGGGGAATGGATGATTTTAAAGTACAAATATCTGATTAAATTCCCAGTCTTCAACAACTTCCAGATATTCCTCCAAAATGCAAAGCAAATGGCTATGTTACTGAATCAAACTTTTCTTTCTTGGTAGCCGGTTTCTCATGTGACATCAGTGTTGGTGGTCCAGGAAGGTGCTCTCAGAGTCATCTCATGTCTTGGTTACTTTTCTCTCGTTGCTGAGACAAAACATGTGACACCCAAAGTGAAGCAAGGAAAGGTTTATTTAGCTTACAGTTTCTGTGGATTTCAGTCCATAATCAGCTGGCTCCAAGGCAGGGTGGCATGGCACTGGGGCAACAGTTCAAGGCAGCAGCCAGAGCAAAAAAAGAGGGCAAACGCAAGCCTCTTCTCCATCCCTTATATTGTACACAGGCCACCCCTCCACCTTCAGAGTGGGTGTAACACTCACAAAATGTCCCTGCCCTCCTTTGCACAGGATGAGGATATTTACAAAGTAAGGACCCTGGCTCCCTGCTGAGTCTCTCAGTTAAATTTCTAAACTTCTCAAGTTGACAGAATGTATCAGCCATAACAATCCACACCTTGTCAAACTGGCAACCAGATAGACATATTTCTTTAAAGCAGCGTCCAGATACCAAGACATGCTAATTATTATCATTTTGCAGCTTGAACATTATAACACAGCTTACCAATCCTTAAGAACCAGCGTTAAGTCTATCAACATTGTACTACATTAGAAATATAACATTTTGTCCTTGAACCTCCAAAGACTCATGCACATCCCTTTATGTAAAAGACATTTAGTCCATCTGCAAGAGTTGCCAAAATCAGAACAGTTTCAGCATTGCTGAAAAGTTTAAGTCCCAAGTCTCCTCCAACATGGAAAGGCAAACTCTTAGCTGCATACCCCTGTACAAATGAAAACAAAGTTAAACACTTCCAACATGCAAAGGCACAAGATAAACATTCTCATTCCAAAAGTTACAAAAAGCAGGGTACAAAGCATTAGGACCAAAACAAGTCCAAAATCCCACAGGGTAAACGTTAAATCCCATAGTTGCTTGTCTAGCATCTGAAGCAATCTGTGGCAAATTATGAGCTCCAAAGGTCTTGCGTGGTTCCACCCCTATGGCACTTCTAGTGGTCACTGATCCCATGGCATCTCTTGTGCTGGCTCTGCTCCCCCATTGCAGGTTTCCTTAGATGACCCACGTTCCTGGCTTTTCCAAACTTCTGGGGCCTCCGTTGCACCTTCGGCTTCACACTCACAGCTTCACACACTGCCCTCTCAGGGGCACACTGCCTGGCCTCCCAGGCCCTCTGAAATCATGGTGGAAGCCTTTTCGACCTCAGAACTTGTGCATTTTGTGTGTACCTAAAACCAGCACCACATGGATGATGCTGAGGTCTGCTGCCAGTTGGAGCCAGGCTTTCCCCTCTCTTGGCTGTAGGGGTCATGTGCCTGGATCGCTGGGCACTCTGAACCTGATTGTGAGGAACAGATTCTCTATACCGCTGCCATTCTGGAACCTCTTGGGGCCTCCACCGCCATTCTGGAATGTGGTGCTCTGAGGCGTTCTCTTCAAAGCAAAATCTTCCACTTTTGCAGTTTGGAAGCTGCAAAGGTTTGAGACTTGCTGCTTTTTGCACTGCCTTCAGGCCATCTTTTCTATTTCTCTGTTCCTCCTCAGCAGTCAAGGTCTCAGCTCTGTTTTTACAGTCCACAGCTTTACTGGAGCTTCCTTTCTGGCCAAACTCACAACCTTTTAAATCACCCTGCTGGGCTCTGTGCTCTTGATTTGTGATACAAATCTGGCTAAAAGCCCCCAACAATAGCCATGCGACGGCCTCAACATTCAACTGCCTTAAAATTTCTTCTGCCAGATGAATCAGTCCACTGCCCTTAATCTGAGTCTCAGGCAAAGTCTCTGGACATGGGCAAAATGCAGACAAACTTTTTGCCAAGCTGTAACATACATCAACTGGAGTCCAACACCCAATGCAGTCCTTTTTCCCAGTAGAAACCTCCTGAGCCTGGTCCTTACTAGCAGGCTTTCTGTCAGCCTTCTGGGCTCCTGAGTTCAGACCAGAATCTCCCCTACAGAACAACCTAAGCTGGTCCAGCACTATTCTTTCCGGTGACAGCTCTGAACCTTTCCAAACTCTTCCCACAAGCCATTTCCAAAGGCTCTTGAACCCATGGTCAGGTTCAATCACAGCAATGACCCCACTTCACTGGTACTAAATTCTGTAGTGGTTACTTTTCTTCGTTGCTGGGACAAAACACGTGACACCCAAAGTGAAGCAAGGAAAGGTTTATATAGCTTACAGTTTCTGGAGATTTCAGTCCATAATCAGCTGGCTCTAAGGCAGGGTGGCATGGCACTGGGGCAACACTTCAAGGAAGCAGCCAGAGCAAGAAAAAGAGGGCAAACGCAAGCCTCTTCTCCATCCCTAATATTGTACACAGGCCAGACCCCATCCCCTTCAGGGTGGGTGTAACACTCACAAAATCTTCTTGCCCTCCTTTGCACAGGATGAGGATATTTACAAAGTAAGAACCCTGGCTCCCTGCTGAGTCTCTCAGTTAAACTTCTAAACTTCTCAAGTTGACACAATGTATCAACCATAACCCCTCACCTCTTTATAACTGCTGACTGTGCTTTCATTTCACCTCAGGTACCCACTCATACATGATAGTAGTGCAGATTCTTCATTCCTTGGATGTCCAAAATCTCAAACATCAAGAATCGGCAAACATTAACATTAAGCATCAAAGAAATGTCTGTAATATTGACTGGCTGGATGCGATGAAAGGACATTGAGTGCTTTTCCTTTCCCTATTAAATACTCCTCCTATTATATCAAATTTTGGGGGTTTTATAGCATCTATCACACCCAGAATTGTGGCATTTAAACTGTGTATAAATCTGCTTCCATGGACATATACATCTTACCATCCACATTACACATACTCGGTACAGTAATGGAATTTTTGAAAAAAGAAATAATGCATCATTAACCCATTTACAGTATTCTTTCCAAACATTCTGTTATGGAAAGAGCAACTACTATGGCTCTCATCTTAAAATGAATATGTAAGTGGTAAGACTGTTTGAGGGTTCTACAAATATTAGGCAACTCATCTTTGGATATTCAAAGAATACTGGCTTTGTGGACTTCGGAGACAAAGACTGTACTGTGACCATTTGACTAAAAATGAACACAGATGCCTCTAATGTCTCTATTACTTTATAACTAATTTAAAGTAGATAGTTATTTCCATAAGCAGTGAGGAAAAATTCTTTTCAAAAAAGATGTGAACTGGTTTTCCGGTTTAATCTTAAAATCCTTTGTGCACTGTAGTTGAAATATGTG
This sequence comes from Cuniculus paca, assembly GCA_004365215.1. Lineage (NCBI taxonomy): Eukaryota > Metazoa > Chordata > Mammalia > Rodentia > Cuniculidae > Cuniculus > Cuniculus paca. Next base: position 26,592 of record RJWT010005421.1, on the reverse strand, counting down.
CACTGATTGGCTTGTCGCTCTGATACTTGTGAACAGGAACAAGGTAAAGCGTTTGCAGGCTATGTACCACGTTTATGAACTCAGGTTATAATCTGGTGCCTGATTTAGCAGCTGACGCTCACCTTCGCTTGCAACTTCAGGCACTGGGCCCATTGAGCTCATTTGTGCACAGTGCTTTCACAGAAGTCAAGGTGCTGGAAATCAATTATCATGCATATTCTAAGTTACTGTCGAGAAGATACAGTGGCAGATAGTGCAGAATATTAGTCAGTTGCTCACTTCAGGAAGAAATACCGGCAGGGGAGTTGAGAGTTGTTGGTCAAAATATACAAAATTTTAAAAGTTCAGTTAAATAGGAGGAATAAACTCAAGATATCTATTATCTCATATGATAATCATAGTTAATAGAAATGTGCTGCATTCTTGAAAATTGCTAAGAGGATAGATTTTAAGTGTTTTGCTACAAAAATAATTAGTACCTGAGATAATACATATGTTAATTAATACTCGGTGCAGACACATGTCAAAGCAATAGGTTATATATGATAAAAACACACTTTTGTCTCTGTTAAAAAGGTAATGTTAGTTTTATTTTGTGTTTTAAAAATTGCTAGATTATACTTCAATCCACATTTACTGTAAAAGTTTGCTGAATATTTTCATCACTATACTTTTGAAACTCTTAATTATAACTCTTGTATGTAAGCTGGGAAGGGTAATACTTTTCAACTTTTGCCATACCTTTACAAACTGCTGTGTGGATCATGTCTTCTCACCTTCAGAATTACAAGAATTCCAACTACAAGTTTCTTTTATCCCATTCCATTGGATATTTATATTGACAACTCATGGATACATTAAAATGGGACACATCACTAACAAGTCTAACTGATATAATAACCTTTAATGGAGCAACACACCCGCTTGTCTTTGCATGATTTTATTAGGAATAAGTTAAGTTTCAAAGACATTCACTTTAAAATTCTCTGGATAAATGTATGCTTTTTTTTTTAACTTCAAAAATTTTCATTACTAGGTTACTTAAGGATAACAATTTATTCTTCACCAGGAGAATCCCATTTAAGAGAAGTGATAGGACATGATCAATTAAAAACAAATACTTTGGTATTAGCTAAACCTGAGTTTCAGCTCTATTAGTGCCTGTATTACAGGTCTTGGGGAAATTCATAGTCTCTCTGAAGCTTAATTCCTGCACTTGCAAATTGGTAACCATGACAATCCCTGTTTTCAATGATTGTTATGAAAATTAGAAGAGAAATGCTGTCATTTAAGAAAAGTGGGTTTAAGTGAAGGGAAAAGCAGGTCCAGAGTGTGGGATGAGGTAGACTGTGATGGTGAAATCAGTTCAGTTCAGCAGCCAAGACACAATTGCACAAAATCATTAACGTTAGTGTAGCTATCTTTATGGGCGAGTTGATGTATTTAACATCTTTAAGGGGGAAGAAACTCTGTCCTCTTTGTAGGACTGAAAGTGTAAGAGGATGCAGATACTAAGCATCCCTGCTAAGAAATGTTGTGGATGCTGGATCCTCAGAACAGTTCCATAAAACTTGACAATCTGTATTTTGCAAACAAAAACCTGCAGTTCAAAATGACAGGGATGCCTGTGTTAAAGTCGTAAAGATGGTCAACTGAAGAAGCCAGAATTAAAACCCAGGTTTCTCTAAATCAGAAAAAAGTCCTTCATAGTACCCTTTCAGACTGTGTGAAGCTGTGACCTTGAAGGGAGGAGCGCTGGGTGTGAAGTGGAAAGTGCCAGAAGAAAAGCTAGAGAGCTGAAAGAGGCTTTAGTGTTTTATTCAAACGTATTTTTCCTTAAAAGTGGTTACAATTTATGACGTGAAACTTAAAAGACGTTATATTATGCTTACACTTTCTATTTTAATGTCATGAAACCTTGTGAACTGGGACTACAAAATGATTTATATCAGCTAGGTATGTCTTCCACACCTACACTTCCAACCAACTGAAATTCATTGACTTTCCACATATAACTGCTTATTCAACTAGACTCAACACGCCAGGCAAAAATTTATATAGCAATGGAGATGAGAAATATTTTAGCAGCACAACTAAAAACATCAACAAGATCAAGTATACTATTCCTTTTCAATGATCCAAAGATAGTTTAAAGTTGGGCTCTTACAATCCCGTGTCTTGCTTTACATTCAGATAGCTTTCAATTCTCTAAGTATACTGACATTATGAATGTCTCTAACATAAAGCAGACTTTTTCCCAGACTTTCCTAGATAGGCAATGGAGTGACTTCTACATATAAACCACATTATATATAGTTTCATTATAATACACAAATACAACCAACTCCAGTGCATATAGAGTTTTTAGTATCTTTCCAGTAATAATTTCTTGGGCAACTTCAATCTCACAATGAAGAATGTTCGCATTTGAACATTTCAGTTAATTCAATTAACTGTACCTTTTTAAATTACCTTAGATGATTTCTGAATAAGAGAGCTGGCTATTGTAATTTGTGAATGACACAGCCAGAGTAGAGCATCCCACACTTCATCATTCATTCTCCAGGGTGTGTTAAGGATGTCTTTCCAAGGGTTTGATTATAGTTTAAAATCGAGATAAATCTGGAAAGAAAATAGCTTTGAAGCAGTTTCTCTCTTCTTTTCCTACCCCAAGCTAAATGCCCCTAAGGCAAATTTATCAGCACGGGATCTAAGACCCCAAGCTACATGCCCCTAAGCAAATTTATCAGCACAGCATCTAAGGCAAATGAGCTGCTAAGGCTGCTTGGTTTTCCTGTGGGCTATCAGTGTTCCGGCGGGCAGCGCAGGGAGGCCTGGGGTGGGACAGGTCCACTGGATGGGGATCATGCGTCTGTACTGCGAGGTGTCTGCTTTATGTTTGAGTGACTCCTGATTCTCTATATTCTCATACAGCTACCAGTTGTTTCTTTTGCTGTTTCTCTTCTCCTTTTCCTTCTCCTCCTCCTCCTTCTCCTTCTTCTTCTCTTTTTAATAACAAGATGAATTGATCCTAGATTGTTGCTCCAAATGCTGACACCACTGAATATGAAGGTGTCATTGTGAAATGAACCATAGCAAATTCTTAATAAGCAAACTTCACAAAGAGTTATGGTTTTTGACATTTAGATATAGACTTATCTCCAGTGAAGGAATCCTTGTTCAGTCCCTGCATGCTAAAAGGAATAAAAAATACAATAGTAGCTTGATTGATGGTAAATACATTTTATCATTTCCTTTAAATAATAATCATATCATTTCCTTTAAATAATAATCATATCATATGACTTTCCCACTTCTTTATAGTAGGAAAATTGGAAAAGAAATTATGTCAGACCAGGAAATGTATTTCTAGAACAGTAGGAAAGGCCTGAGAGCTAAAACTTGCTGTGCCATTTAGAGGAGATTTATAATCTGACTTCTGTGAAAACTTCCAATCAATTGTGTCTAAGGAAAAATTATTTTAGTCAATCATATAAAACATACATTGTAAAAACAGTAACTAAAATGCATCAAGCTGATTACATCACACTGATTTTGCTTATTAAAATCATGTTGGAGGCCCCATTTGACCCAGTTTTTCGCCTTCTGGTTATCTTCCCAGAAGAATTAAATGTATCATACCCCAGTGATATATGTGCCCCATGTTCATAGCAACACAATTTGTAGTAACTAGATCATGGAAACAACATAAATGCCCATCAACTGAGGAATGAGTAAAAAGGATGTGATACTTTTACATAATGGAATACTAATCAGCCATTCAAAAGGATAAATTTGAGGCTTTTATAGGTAAATGGATGCAACTTGAGTCCATATTCATAAGGGAAATAAATCAGACATTATTTATATTCTACAGAAGCTACCTGCATAATTTGAAGATTTCATGAAACAGTCTCACATACAGTTTGGTCTTAAACTTCTTGGTATAAATAACTTAGAAAATACCTCATTAACTTTATTAGTGTATTCACAATAAATAGTTATTCTATGTAATAGTGGTTAGATAATACTAGATTTGACTTTTATTGTTGCATTGATTCTTGTTTCTCCAAATTATAATTAATAATGCAAGTGTTCAAAGAGTTTTATATCTAGGTATATCTTTCTCAATACAGTTGAGCCTGTATGTGTAACTTAAGTTTTTTAGGAGGAAATTCCATACCCCAAGGATATCTAGATTTACATGAATCTTACATTCAGTCCTTCTATAAAACAAATAACTCGTTCTTCTTTGTAATTGAATAATATTTCATTGTGTATATATATGCCACGTTTTCTTTATTCATCTATTGATGAATGTCTATCCTGTTTCCACAGCTTAGCTATTGTGGATTGAAGTACTGTAAATGCGCACATGCATGTATCACAATAATACGCTTTAATACTTTAGGGAATATACCCAGCAGTAGTAACTCTGGATCAAATTTTATGTCTACTTACAACATCTTGAGGGATCCCCATATTGATTTCAGTAGCCGTTGGGCTAGTTTGTAGTCCTACCAATCATGTAGATGGGTTTCTTTGTCCCAGGATCCTTAACATCATTCACACTTGTTTTGATTTTGTATTCGTGATGGTGGCCATTCTGATTGGGGTGAGATGAAATCTTAGAGTAATGATGAAATCTTTTGATTTGCATCTTTGCTAATGGCCATGGTTTTGAACAGTTTTTCTATACTTACTGACTAGTCTTGCTCTGAGAAGTATCTAATTCATTTGCCCATTTTTAATGGGTTATTTAGTTTAGGGGGGTAACTTTTCCTTGTTCTTTGTATAATCTAGATATTAATTCTTTACCAGAAAAGTAACTAGCAGATTCTTATCCCATTCTGCAGGTTTTCTCTTCACTCGAGTTGTTTCCTTTTCTGTACAGAAGTTTCTAACTTGATGTAATCTCATCTGTTGATTCTTGGTATTTTTTCTTGTGCTGTTGGAATCCTATTCCAGAAGTCTTTTCCTGTGCCTGCAGCTGCAAGTATTTTCTGTATGTTATCTCCCTGCAGTTTTAAAGTTTCTGATTCTATATCTATATCTTTGATCAATTTTGATTTGATTTTAATGCAGGATGAGAGATATGGATCTAGTTTCCATCTCCTACATGTAAACATCCTGTTTTCCCAGTCGCATGTGTAAAAGAGGTTGTCTTTTCTCTGTATGTTTTTTACTCCCTTGTAAAAAATCATAAATAAAGCTGTAGGTGCATGCATTTGTCTCTGTGTCTTCTGCTATATTCCATTGGTCTACATGTCTGTTTATGTCCCAGAATAAAGTCATGTGATTTGCAGAAAAATGGATACAATAGGAGACTTTGACTTTCAGTAAAATAAGCCAGACTTGGAAAGTCAAACATCACATTTTCTATTCTATGAGAAGCTTGAGTTATAAATAAATAAATAAATAGTAGATTAAAGCAAACTAAAGGTAGAATTTTGGAAATTGGAAAGGGAATTGGGAGGAAGGGAAGAAAAGGGAGTGGTAAGTCTAGAACAGACTGAAAATGATGGATACGGTTGTGCCTCAACTCACCACAGAATCATGGGAACGATTAAGTTCCTGAACTGAGGTAACATTGTATGTTATATGCATAATCCAGCTTCCCAAAACAAACATCATTCTGCATTACTAATATGCACTAATTAAAAATAATAATTCTGTATATTAATTGTTAATTTCTATACTTACTATTTGGCATCTCTGAGGTTAGGTGAATTACATTATCTAAGTCTCAGTTGCCTAACCTTCCCTACTCTAATTCACTAGCAAATCCTATTTATACTACATCATATGTATTTAAAAGGTCCACACAAAAAATCAAATAACAAATACCCATGTTCCCAGACATCTGCTTATGAAATCAATCATTATAAATAAAAAGCAACGATTGTAGCTTTACCTGGTCCTATTCCCTTTTCTCTCCTGAGATGAATTTGATGCTTCTCATTTTCATTCATGTTTATAAACTTTCATTACTTACTAATGTATTCATAAACAATAATGTTGACTTCTGAAAATTGGTATCAAACTGTATCCAGACTTCTGTAATTCATATTTTCCTCACAAATACATGTTTTTGAAATTTATCCATGAGGATGTGCAGGTAGCTCTACTTCATCTACTTTAGCCACTGTGTGATACTCGATTGTAGAAATTCATTATAATGTTTATATTATTTTTGAGATGGATGCTTGCATTATTTTCCACTATTTAGTATTACCATTGTGCTGAAATGAACGTTATTTTTCATCTTTCTTTTGGCAAGTATACAAGAGTTTATCTAAGAGAATATGCCTAAATTGTAAATACTAAGTTTATGGAAAGCAATCTTCAACATTATTGGCAAATGGCTTCTCAAAGTGTTCGTATCAATAAAATACTAGCTTAATAGTTTATGGAACTTTCCATAATGCATTCATGTGTTTATTTGATAAATATGTATTTCACACTCAGGTGACAGACATATCTGGAAGTAGGTATAACGTATAGCAGTAAACCAAGTATGTATAACTCTCTACCTAATATGAGTAATGAATAATAAAGAAATAGAAATAGAAAAATAAATGCATAATATCTCACATGGGAGAAGTATTATAGACAAAAATAAAGCAAGAAGGATCGATAGTTCCAGGATAAGAATGTAATTTTAAATACAGAGATCAAGAAAAACTGCACTAAATGTTGATACTTGAGAAAAGAACCAAAGCGAGTATGGGGAAAAACCATGCATACTCATTAGTACTTGATATTACCATATGTTTAATCTGTGTTGAATGAATGGAGGTGAAAATATGTCTCATTGTGATTTCTTAACATGTTTCTTTTAATTTGTTTCCTAGTTTTCCAATTAAGTTTTTTTAATTGTAAGATATATATATTTTTGAGGTGTACCGGTAGATATATCAAAACAGCTATAGATACATCAGTAAAAATCTCATAGCTGCTATAGATGTAGGATGTTTCCCAGATAAAGAGAGAGAGAAGTCCATGTCGCGGGTCCTTCAGAGGGTGTTCCCCAAGAAGAACTATCGATTCCTCAGGGGATTCTTTGTGAGACTCATGTACTACTAGGCAGATGTCTCTGCCTGAAGTGGCCCCAGTGCCTTCTTATGTATCTTATTTTTCCTTCGTCCTTTCCATACGCTGGGGCCCACTGTGACTTAGAGAGAGGGGTAGAGTACCCCAGGGGCTCTAACCAATTACCTAAGAAGAGCGGAACCCCCCCATGGTGTCTCTAACCAGTTACTTGAGAAACATTAATCCCTTACATTTATCCCAATGATAAAAACTTTGACACTTTGTTTAGGCAAGAAAAATAGAAACCATGTTTTTTAGCATGTAAGAAAAAAAAAAAACAGGAAAAAAACCTTACAAAGTTCTAAGTACATGGATAATTCTACTTTTGCATACTTACAGTGGCTTGAGTGGACCTTTACTGGCGTTCCATTTGTTTTGCTTAGGCCCTGATGCATATGTTTCTAAAGAACCTGAATTTCTGATAAAAGATACAAGGAATGGGTCTAACTCAGTTCAGAACAGAAGGAGGAAAGAGGTTCATATGTTCCCTAAAAGCAGAGGCTTAACTCTTACCTATAGTGGTGAGATTTCCTGGTGTCCATGAGGTCAGGTGAAAAGCAGAAAATAACATTGTGGAATCATAGACCAACCTGATATGACCAGCAAAATGACTGACAAACATGACAGAACTGTGTGGCTGACCCACAAGATGAACCAAAGTGGCCACCAAACATGGCAAAATCATGAGGCTGACCAACAGAATGAAACCAAAATGGCTGCCAAATATGGCAGAAAGGTAGACTGGGATGAAACAAGGCCTTGAGAAAGCAACTCACTAAGGATACCCAGACATAAAAGACCATCTAGGAGAAAGGTATAGACAAGACTTTAAGCATAAGTATGCTCCCAAAAGAGTGAGAAAGAAAACAAAGTATCAACTCAAACAAAAACGTGAGGGCAAAAAAATCATGCTAAACTGTAGGTCATATACATGAAACCTGAACAATCGGTTCTTTGGGATAATAGTTTCTCTGGCAGTTCTTTAGTGACTCCTGCCCACAATAAGTAGCTGAAAATGGGAAACAGAAGAAACAAAAGGAGAAATAAACTTGAGGCAAACCTGTGGGTCTCTCTCACAGGAAGGAAATCTACAGAAGCCATGCACTACCTTTCCTCTTCTACATGGTGGGACACACTAGGAAACTGTGCTTGGAGCCATAAGAAAACTTCCTGAGTTCTTCGGCTTCCATCAGTTTATACTACTGTCTAGCTCCCTGCCTCTCCCTAGTAACAAACATCAGAAAACTGTTAAAAGATTTGAGTACTCCAACAGATGAAACCTATCCTAGAGAGAAGAAACCAAAAGGGCTTTCCTAGGGGTAAGAGAGAAGGAAAGAGAAAAATTAAACTAGTCCTTCTTGACTTGAGTCCATGGACTTCAGAGAGAGGAAACAAAACCATGGCCCAAGGGCCTTAGCTAGTCCTAGCTGCTTCGCCAAAACTGTTACCAAGTCCTGAGGTGCTGAGGACTCCTTTTAGAGATCCTCCCAGATTTTTGCTGTCTTGAACAAAGAATTGGTCAAGACAAGTAAAAAGGGTAGTGAGGTTTAAATTTATTGAAGGGGAAAAAAAATATGCTCTGCAGGATAAGAGTGGGCCACTGTGAAAGAGAGCATAGTAGCAATGAGCTTAATAGGGGTTGTCTTTTGTATCCTCCACTCCTCAGGGTGATGTCACATCTTGGTCATTCTGTCAAAAACCTGCCTGATTTCTGGCAAGAAGAATTGAAGATAACACATCCTGATTGGTACCCTATGCAAGAATTAGGGAACAGTTTTTCTGAGCATGTGCTCTAGATTTCTGTGATTGACAGCTCACACCCACTTACCCAGCCTCTTTGCCATGCTCTCATCTCCTGCCTCAATGCCATGTCCCATATGACTAATTGATTTGCAATTACATTGAACTGTGTGTGAGCCATTTCATTAATACAAAATTCATTTGACCTCTTGAATTCTTGAAACGAGTCAAACAGGGAAAGTAAATAAAGATTCTTTAATGATTCCTATGGCATTACTTCTTTTTTTTTTTGAAAAGAATACAACCAAACAAAATAAAACAGAGTAGAGTCAATCACAAAAAAACAATGAACATGGTACATGACTTCTAAACAGGGTAAAAAGCAATCAATAATGGCTACCATAATGCCTCTCACCATCTGCAGTATAACTGCCCATACCATCAAGGATAAATAAAATCAAACAAAATAAAACAAAATAAAGCCAATAAAAAAACAAAAACAAAACCAAAAAAAGCAGAACAATGTAAGCAATACAGAACTTCAAGATACTAGCAAAACAGCAGTGGCTATCATAATGCTTCTTGTTATCTTCAGAATAGTTGTCTACACCTTCAGACATATTACAATGAAACAACACAGAATAGAGTAAAATCAATCAAAACAAAACAATGAAAGCAATACAGGGTTTCTAAACAAGATAATTGGACATCCTTGATGGCTGCAATTATATATTTTTCTATCTTTAAAATAGCTGTCCATGGCATTACTTTTTTACAGCTATAATAGAATGCACAAAAATTTTTTCTTTCTCAATAAATGATATAAGTTCATTTTAGGGTTCATTCAGTTACTTACCTCTGTCCTAGAGTACATTAGTGTTTTCATAAGTTCTTATAGTTGGGGACATTTTTAAGCCTCTCTTTTTAGTGTGTTTTTATTTCATGACTTTTAAAAAAAATAAATGTTTGGGGAGTTGAAGTGGTCTTCATAATGTTAATAAACTAAGATCTTAATTATGGCATTAATTTATTCACTCAATAATTATAAATAAATATACCGAACGAGTTCCAGTGTTGTTCTAAATAAAGAGAATCTGTGTAGCATGCATTAGATCCTAGATTCAAACCTCAGCACCACATGCACGCACACACGCACACACACACACACTCACACACACACACACAAATTTAAAGATAAGTGGAGGGGACACAACTAGTGAGAGATTCAAGATCCTTGCAGCAAAAAAGGCTTATATTGTCCAGGAAGATAGATTTTAAAAGTAATAAAATGACTATATCATATAATGAGGAAAAGCAGGATAAATGGGATTGAGGGTGACAAGAAGGTTGCTGTTTTAAATATGTTACAGAACCTTAGAATTGAGTTTTACTATTTTACTTTATAAAGCTCAAGAACAAATCTGAGAAATGCCCCCACTTCACTGAGAAAACAGTTTTCCAAATTGAAAAAGTAGATAAGATACAAAATCTTCAATAAATATTGTGAAAGGGTAAGACATTGCTCAAAAGGAAAAAACAACTCAGGGAAAGGGAGGAAAGAAGGAAGGGGAAAAAAAAGATGTAAATGTGTATATATATATATATATATATATATATACACTTAAGATAGCTAAAATGATTGTACTACTAATTCTATTAGTTCTTGGAACAAAACAGTTAACATTCATAGGATTGGATCAATTTTGCATGTCTGTATCTGGTAATCTGAGTAACTCTTTTGAAGATAACTATACAAAATAACAACCTTTGATATGTTCCTACCACCTTGTTTTGAAAGCCTATATTGTTTTTGTTTTGGGCTCTCTGTTATTATTTATTTGTCATTTTTGTTTCTTGTTTTTTTGTGTTTTGTTTTGTTATTCTGTCTAACACAGAAAGGATAGATGTACTTGTATAGATATAGGCTGATACATGCCTAGAACTACTCCTAAAGAATTTACGAGAACTGATTTTATTAAAGGTGACGGTATGAATATCTACCTTAAAGAAAATGAGATATTATGGTAACCATTGCTGATTTCTTATCATCATGTTTTGAAGTCCAATAATGCTTTTATTCTTCGATTTGATTGGTTTTTGTCAGTTCTCTATTATTTGATTGCAATATGTGAGAAGGTATGGACAGCTATTTTGAAGAAAACAAGAGGCATGGTAGCTATTGGTGATTCCTTATTGTCTGCTTTGAAAGCCTGTAATGCTTTCATTCTTTTGTTTTGATTGGTTTTATGCTATTTTGTTGTGTTTGAACTTATTGTATGTGAAGGTATGAACAACTATTTTGAAGAAAACAAGAGACACTAGGGTAGCCATTGTTGATTTCCAGCTGTTTTGAAGTCCTATAATGCTTGCATTGTCCTGTTCTGATCTGCTTTGTTCTGTTCTACTCTGTTTTGTTTTATTTTCTAGAAAGAAAGAAAGAAAGAAAGAAAGAAAGAAAGAAAGAAAGAAAATAGTTTTCCGCTCAAAATGCTTCTTCCTTTTTTTTTTTTTTTTTTTTGGCTTTTTGAGACAGGGTCTCACTATGCAGTTCAGTCTGTCTTTGAGCCCACTTTGTAGCCTAGGCTGGTCTCAAACTCTCAACAATCCTCCTGCCTCAGCCTCCCGAGTGCTGGGATTACAGGCGTGCACCACCACGCCCAGCTTCAAAATTCTTCTTCAACTATTCACTCCTGTTCTTTCTCTACTTTCTTCATAGAATTCAATTTTTTTGATTTGTACATTTTCTATCAAGTAATAACAAATCCTTAATCTATGTTGGTATGCATATCCTTTCCTTATATTTTATTATCTTATCAACCATTTTATTTCCTAAACATGTGCCTTTCTGTATACAACATATAACTGTGTTCCTTGAACTACTTAAGTGTGCATGTATTTGGTATAAATATGTAGTGTGCATGTACATAAACATGTAGACAAGTCGTCCAGAACTCTGTACACACACATCATAGGTAAGTGACACAGAAAAGATGAAGGAAGCAACTACATTGAGTGTTGCTAGGTATTTATAAAACAATCATTTGTTAAATTTATTATTTCTCATTGAAAAGCCAAATGCTGTTCAGACCAGAGTTCAGACATGTTCTGGGTCAGCTAGTTGTGTAACCTGTGAACAAATTATTCAACATGTGCCAGACATAGAATTAAACATTTCAACCCTACTGTCAATTGAATATATTAGACATTTAAAGAACTCTGGCTAAAAAAAAACAATAATTACAAGGCTGGTGCCCATTTTACCCTGGTTGCATTCAGTCTAGCTCTTAGGCATAATCTGTTTAGTCACTTTTTTTTTTTTTACTTTTTTTTTAATGCTAGGGATCAAACTCACGACCTCACGCTTGCCGGGCAGGCACTTATGCCACTGAGCTAAATCCCCAGCCCCTACAGTCTGTTTAAAATAGACATGAATTACTTGAATGTTTTAGACTGCTGTGTATTTCCCCAGTGCCAGCGATTGAGCCCAGGGAGAGCTCCCTATCACTGAGCTAACAACTCCCAGACTGTGCGGCTATTTTTAAAATAAACTGCATAGTTACACACTAACAAAGTAATTCCCTCCTTTTTCATTAATAGTCTTTCTCCGAAGCCTGACATCTACCCAGTTTCTCTTCAGTTTCAATATGAAAATAAAAGTCATTGCTCAAAGCTCAGGAATTTACATATACACCACAGAACATTATGATAATATTCAACAGAAAGATTTTGGGATTAGGATTTTTCCTTTAGATCATGACTAACAAAACATAGGGTCAAAACAGAACTGAAGTTCTTTTTTCCTGTACTCAAGAAGTATGCAGTGAAAACTATTTATTTTCAACCAGCTAAAGGAACCTTTATAAAGTGTCTTCAGCTTCAATAATTAAAAGATTTCCTGCTGACTATTCAGTGAAAGTTTTCTTTGTAGTCAGTTTTGCCGTCAGTTCTTCCTATCTCTTCCTTTGAAAAGTCTAATTAAAGTGGGAACCTTTTTTTTCCTGTTCATTTTGTTCTTGCCATATTGGACATAGATATGGAAATAACTAATTAAATGACAATACTAGCTATTTTTTCATTCTTGTCCTGATGGAATTTATGCAGGGAGTAAGATGCGTTTTCCTAGTTTTATTTTTTGAAGTTGATTTCCAATTTTGTCACTTTTTCCGTATTAAATACATTTGAGGTGAATGAATGTAAAATGGATAGTTTCTTCCCCGATAGCTATATTGATGCTATAATCACTTCTTCAAAATAATTGATGAGTAGAGATTGATTGAAACTCTTTAAAGCTCTTAAATTCCCCTTGTAAGCATTGTTGAATCACAGTCTTTTAAAAATCTATTTACAATTTGAATGGAAACTCTCCAATTTTCCTATCTCCTTGACACAGTGGTTCTCATTTTCTTGCTTATTTTCGTTTATATTCATAAACATATATCAAGAACATAATAAGTATATGCTTTTTCTAGTTTGCTGTTTTCTGCTCCTTCTTCCAATTGTAAACTCTAGCCAGTAAGTGTCTTTAAAAAGGAGACACTGAGATAAAGGATCCTACAAAATATTTTGATTATTAGAATAGACAGTTGAAGGGTTAAAACTATCCAAACATAATTCAGTGAAAACATTCTGGCCCTTGCTTCTTGCTATTTTGAGGATGTTATAATTACAGAGAAAAGACAGATATTTATGCACATGTCTGTAATATAAGAAAGAATACAATGATAAAATGTAGTGCAAAGTATTTCAGAGGCAAAGTGCTTTGTTGCTGATCCATGAATGAGTTGTGTAAGATTCCAAGATAAATTATGGGTATATGTTTGTCTGTGTGTAATTGTATACATTTCCAGAAGAAAAGCACTCTGAATAAAGGTATGGAAACAAAAATGACATATTTCAATCATTTTTGGATACAGGGAAGGAAAAAAGGCCTTCCAGAATTCTGTCAGAGGGTCTATGTCAGTGGAGCAACTGCTGCAACCTCTGAGAATATCCATTCTGAATAAAATAGCAATTGTTAAGCAGCACTGTAAGCTCAGAAGAGGTTCCAATAATGTAACGGTCAGAAATTTTAAGGTTGTACGTTTTAACAGTCAAGGATACTTTCCTGGGAGATGTAATTTGCTTTCATTTCAGCTAATTCCATTACAGCACGAACCTGTCTGCTTATTTGTTTATTCATCCAAAGCACTTTGAACAGTATCTTTTATAGAGTAAGTACAAAAGAAATATCTATTCAACAATGTTGAGTGAAATTTCAGACACGAATTTTAGTTTCAGTGCATGTCTGATGGTCAATCAATAAAACTAAGGCGACTGATCAGAGTCATGAAACAAATTCTTTTTAAAAAGATTCATTGGGAATCTGTGCAATACAGAGAAAAAGCACAATACAGAAAGCCAAGACATTTGAGTTATATGCTAATAACCAGCTATAATATCATGGTCAAACCACTTAATCTTTCTAACATCTTCATCTAACATCCTCATTCTCAAGTTCTTTGAATCCATCTTGGCCCCACTTACAACTCTAAAAATCTCGTGGAACGTTAGCCAACCTTTTTGTGCATCTACTTGTCTCCATAATAAAGATAAATCATAAGTGATCCTGGAAGATTAAATGAAGAAATACAGATGTAAAGTTTTTGGATGACAATATCTATATAAGACTGAAAAATAATGTGATCATTTCATTCAATTAATAATATTTTTCTTTCCCATAAACTTGCAACTTTCATAATATATTGCAAATAGTTCAGATTAACATTAGTGTTTTTAAAAAAGAACATTTAAGGTTAATTTTCCTCTCTACAAATCTAGCTAAATTCTGTTTATATTGGGTTCAACCTAGTCCACCCAGTCTTGCAAGTTTGACAAAGATAAAGAATTTGATACAATTTCATATGAATTAAGCAATTGAAAAGTTGTGACTTTTTTTTCTAATCTTGGGTTAGAATAAAACCAAGAGACATTTTTTTCTTAAGTGATAAAATTTATTTCAATCCAAAAGAATTTTTCTCAAATGCAAAAGACTGTTAAGTTCTGTAAAGCCTTATTTTTTTATAAGTAAAGCAAATTTTTTTTCGGGCCTGTATCACATCTATTATGGCATTTTAGTCACAGTAGGGCTTCTACCGCTCACAAGGCAGGGTTATGCATGTTCAGAAAATTGTAAAAATGACATTAGTCAGGTCCATATAGAGCCCTATAGTTGTATTCAACATTTAATTAGCACAGGTAATGATTATGGTAATAATGTTGCATTATCCATCACTAGTCCTAAAATGAATGTTAACACCAGCACGCACTCCCATCTTGCTCTGTGAGTCTGGTTATGACTCACAAAAGCTCAGTTATTAGACCAAACACGCTGTATGCATGGACAGTTAGTTCCAGCAGACAGAAAAACCATCATTTCCTGGACATTTCCTGACCAAGCTGATGGGCTCCCTGATGCTTTCCACATGAAGTCTCAATCAACTTCTTGTGTAATATTAATAAAGATACAGAACAATTATATATCAATCAAATTCTTAGGTGTTCCAAAACAACTTACATCTACTTATCAAAATTTTAGACCAAACATGCTCAAGGCCTATATAATAAGCTAATTTGCTGTCACCTCCTTTTTATTTCCTCCACACACCCACCAAATAAAAGAATAACTTGTGAAACGGTCAGAAAGTGAACACAGAACAAGAAGGAGAAAAATAGTCATACTCTTATTGGAAATTTTCCATATATCAGGCATTGTACTGAGAATTGAATACAAACTGAAATGACATATGTGGTTACTTTACAAACCGATAGCATTAACTGTGCCCTTCTTGCAAGAGGTGAACTTCAAACACTCCTTTAGAATATCGCTCAGGCTCACAAGAATCAGTAAACATGACCTTTCTTTGTTGCTAAAAATCAAAAGGGCAAAAAGAGGAAAGTTGAATCATTTCATAGTAATCTCTTAAAATATAGAGTTCCACATAAACATATTACTTCAAAAATCTCTACAACTACCAAGATAAACGATACCTTTGATGGATTTATAGGCCTCTTTGAGTGCTTTGTGCTTACAGACCATGGTAAGAACAACACATTTTTATTTTTTATTAGCTCTCAGTGAACAATCTGTCTGTGAGATTTACAGGATAAACACAAGATGTAATGTTTGTGTCCTGAGATTTGCCAGTGAAACATGCCTCAAGTCCTTCTTCCCTCCTCAATTTTAAGAGTTCAGATCATCTTGATTATATTCCATTATTCAATGGAATCTTACATGAAGCCAGAGACTTTATTTCAATAACAAAGGGTCAAATTTTGTTAAGTATGAAACTTTGTAAGGCATATTTTAGAGGTCATTCTCAATACATTTATAGGTTGTGGTGGTACTGTTGAAACTAACAAAATGATTAAATTAAAATTCAATTAAAATCAACTCAGCTTTCAAAAGGAACAGAATGTAAAATATAAATTGGAGACATATTTCATCAGTTTAGATTCTCTGGATTAATGGTTGTCAGTGGGCTCTTAGGCAAAAGTAACTATGTGCTGCAAATGTGTGTGTGTGTGTGTGTGTGTGTGTGTGTGTGTGTGTGACTGGGGATTTAACCCACAGCTTTCCCACTTAGCTGTATCTCCAGCCCTCAAGTTTTATTTTGAGACAAAGTTTCAAAATTGCCAGGTTGCCCAGACTGGGCTCAAACTTGCAGTCCTCCTGCCTCGGCCTTCCAGAATGCTGAGATTACAGGTGTCTACCACCAGGCCTGACTGTACTAAGAATTTTTATATTTCAAAAAACTCTGGGTTAGCAACTGCAAATATTCAGATAGAACAAAAGAGAGGGTTTTTAGTCTCATAGTCAGGAAGCGTGGATTTAGATGCCAGTTTCGCCACTGACTCCTTACCAAGCTTTTATGCCTTAGTTTCTTTCTCTGTAGAAAGAGAATGATGACAATGCACACTTTCTCTGGTTACTGTAAGTATTGAATCAGATAATACAGATAAAATATTTTTTCAGCAGTGTCCATCAAATCATAAAGATACAATAATAGTTACTGTTTTCACAATAATTTTAGCATGTTTGCATTTAAAAGACATAAAATTTAATTACTTAATCTCTAAAATGTGTCCTCAGTTTGGAGGGGGGGTTACGTGTTATTTTATTTAATCTTCATAAGAACAGATAGGACAACTGTCTGAAAGAATGGTGAGTAAATTTTCTTTCCTGGGTACCCAACACCTCATTGTACCCTTTACACCTCTTAACGCACTGCACTTCCGCCCCATGAATTACTCCCAGATTACCAAACAGGGCCCTGAGAACATTATTCAAGATCATATTGCTAGTAATTTGTGGGCCAGAACCTTCAGCCCACATTTTTCAAATCTCAAAATCCTTGCTGTACTACATATTTATAGCAAGAGATCAGGTAGGACAGTGGTGGAAAACCTACGGCAAACGTGTTATTTTTTTTTAAGAGAAAAGACACTAATGTCTGATTTGTTTTGGGTTGCAGTTTATCTACTCATCTCTAAAAAGTTCGCCATCACTCAGGTAGGGTATGGATGGATGAGTCAGAATAGACGTTAGGTCTAGATAACCAGCTCGTACCATACTCACTACATATTAGACTCACACCGCTTAATTCCACTCAAATTTCTTTTTCAATGGCTCTTATGAACATAGGGATTCCCACAGGGAATATAGAGTTACTCTTAACAGTATAATGTGAGTAAATTCAATAGTTGGACTAATGGACCAATGTAGCAACAGCAAATATTTATCATACACCTTCTCTGTGTTGATCAGTGTCTCAGAAACCAAGCATTTCTAGATCACACATAACTCTGTCTCCTGAAATTTATAGACTCTCTTTAATTTTGTTCTATCATCAAATAAAATGAAAGACTGGTAATTACTAAAGACAGATCATCTTCTTCCCAATACCTGTGATTTGGCCATCTGTCTGAGAGGAGCTAAAGAGCTACTAACGCTCCCACCATTGTATGTCCACAGATAAACAACTCTTCCACTAGAGTCAGCCTCCTTGCTGAAGGAAGTTTCAGGCCATGAAAAGAGTTACTATGGAAATACAGATGATGAAGAATTGATGCATATTTTAAAGAAGCCAAATGAGTCCTATACAAGTTTGGCTGTCACCCAAAATCTCTAAAATTTCCATAATACTCAAACAGGACAGATACTCTTGGTTTTAAAACCCAACCTATTTCCAAGAGGCCATGTCTTCTCAGTAGTGTTCAGTTATTTGCAGGACTGCCATCTTCCAGAGTGGGTCAAGACGATTGCTGCAGTGAGAAGGAAAGTAAGCTAGGTAGCCAGTTTGCTCACAGAATAAAGATCATGATTTCATGTGCTGTAATTTTATAGTGGGTGCTCAGTTTACAGATAATTACTTATACTTTTCAACTTAAATATGTGTGGATCATATTGTTTTGTAGGTATCAGATATTTTATAATAAAATTTTTGAAAAGGTTATACAGCTGACTTTTGGAATACACTAATAGGAAATCATCAAACTAATCCAAAATTACCTATCATTCTCTGTGGCCTTTACTTGGTTACCTACTGGTCCTTTAATCATCGCTTTGTAATTACCAGAAGAGATTGTGTGAAGGCAAATGGGTGGAGGAAAGGAGAGAGAGAAGAACAAGTAATGGCAAAGGAAGAGGGAGACTTGGTGGTGGCCTCATCCACCAGCAGGGGAGAAAGACGTCACCTTCTCAGTGTTTTCTCGGATTTCCAGGAAAAATGTCTGTGTGCTAAAAAACAGGCTACTTAGGCAGACATAGGCTTAAACATTTGTTGAGTAAATTATCAAGATCTATTATGGTAGTAGGTTTCTGTCTATGGGCTAGAGATAAAGGATAGGACAAGACTGAAAACCCTACGTGTTCAGGCTGAGGTTTGGCAATGAAATAAAGAACACCTCTGGTCTTGATTACTAGAATCATCCCAACTTTGTGTTTCAGCCATGCTGTGTTTCTTCTTCAGTATCATTTCCACAACCCCGGACACGTTCTCTCTCCCCTAGTTTTTCTTGCTGGCACTGCTAATATGATTTCCTCAGAGAACCATTTTCTGGAGCATCAAGCTAGGTTAGGGGTTTCTTTTGTTTACACGGCATAGCACTCTGCACTCTGATTCATGACACCCAGTGCATGTATAATTAAATGACTTGTGCAGTGCCTGTCTCTTGTGTACGTGCGAGTTCCAGGACAGCATAGACTGTGCCTTCTCATTTTCCCCTGCATCTCGAGGGCCTCATACAAGGCCTGACTCACAGGAAGCAATCAATAAATGTATTAAACACATGAATGATGAATGAGTGAATGAACAAATGAATAAATGAATGAGTGGGCTCTGGATCATCCATGCAGATATATCTAAAAGACAGTCAGAATGATCCTTCTCAGCTCAGAAGAGAAATTAGGGCTAGCAATAAAGTTTGAGGAGTCATCCACTTACAAGCGGTGATGAAATTCATAACGGAGGATAAATCTCTTCGGGACAGCAAAATTGCAGAAGACTGAAGACAAACAAGAGACGGGGGCCCCATGGAAGCAATTCAGAAAACCCGCTCAAGAAATATGGGTGCAGCCTAGATGGTGTTTAAGAGCTGAGATTGTTTTAGTCAAACAGGATAATTTTCAGTCCTCACTCCTGCTCTTTCTGTGTGATCCAGGTAAGTGTCAGACGCTTCAGCGGGAGAGAGCTAAGCCAAAAAGAAAAGTAAACATCCACCCGCGAGTCACTGAATGCACTCACATAGGCGACAGGCTGAAGGGTACTGGATACTGGCAGGCCCTCTGGACGCTGAAACTCTGCCGCCAGTCTCCTCGGACCTGCAAGCCAGGGTGGGGTACAGGGGTCGGCATGGGTATGAGGCAGAGTCCTCATGCCACTCCTAGAAATGAACAGCTTCAAGGTTTCCCTTTTCAACAGAGGTACCTGAGCATGGCATCTGCCAAAGGCTTCAAATAAAAGAGGGAACTCTGAATGGTGGAACCTGGACAGAGAAGGCAGCCATGTAGAAAAGGTTGGTCAGCCAAGGGGCCGTCCCGTCCGGGGAGGGAAGCTTTCCGGGGTGGGTCCTCTGGGTAAAGCCTTTGTATTCCACATGGTGCACTGAACTGCACAGCGAGACACTTGAACTCTACTCCTCAGTGTCCAGATCTACACTGACCTCATGGGCTGATCGGAGAGCATTAGCCCTATGCTTCACATATCCGCAGGGCCTCCTGAGTGAGAAGGAGGCTGGAACTGTGGGGCTAAGAGCGCAGAAGCCAAAAGCATCATTACCCGCTGCAGGTAATGACAGGGTCATTAGTGACCTCAGAAGAGTAGGTTTAGTGGTAAAACAAAACAAAACAAAACAATCCTCAGAGTACAACAGATTATCAGCAGATGGGAGGGAGCAAAGAAGAGGCAGGAAATAACTAGGAGTCTGAAGATACTGGGCAAAGGTGAGAACTGTTGGGTGACTCATTGAGAGGCTCATCGAACTTGCAAGAAGTTCGTCCCCTAAACACCCGTAAGCTGCGATAAAATTATCAGTGGGAGTTTAAAGGCTGACCTAGTAAATCATTTTAGAGAAGACAGAGGCAGTGCAAGTCAGGGAGGAGAAAAAGGCCCAGGGCCAGCGGTGAAGCCTTCTAAGAGGGACCCTGGGTGGACAGCAAGTCACATGGAAGCAACATTGAGGTGACAGCAGCCTGGAGACTCAGCCCAGGTGTGCAGCTGCCCTGTTCCCTGTGGCTCACTGCCTTTGTCCACACAGCTCCCAGAAGCCGGGAAGGAAGGCTCTCGTCTCTCCTCCCGGCCTCGCAGAAAACAGTTCTGCATACTTTATTGCATGTCTATATTATTGAGACTAAGAACAAACTATGACTCATCTCAAAACACTGACCCATCAGAAGAAATCATGTAATTCTAAAGTGAAAAATAAAAAAAATCTAATTCCCATTAGAGTACTAAGACCAAAGGAGGTAGCTAACAAGCATATCATAGACTTTCCATGGAGAACAGGAATTCATAGCATGAGGCCTGTGTAATGGAATTTATTATACGTTTTATGTGAAAATAATATTTCCAAGGCTCTCGGGTACACTTAGTACAAAGGGTTTTCGTTGTACTAAAATACCAAGAGAAGCACAGGAAGCTAAGTAACCCTTCAAGTTGCAGCTTAAACCTCCCAGATTTTGCATGAGAAAGAACACATATGAAGCCACGCAATCAGTGAAAACTATTCTGTGAAATAATTTAATCACATCCAACTCAACAGGCTTATCCCTGCTGCCACTTCTCTTCTGCTGCTTTCCTAGACTATCATTTTCTGCCTCTGCTGTTTACAGGAATACATTTTATTTCAAAAGCAAGATATTTCTTGGCACTCAACTCATCCATGACTTTATTTGTTGAATATTTTTTAATGTTATAATGCAACTCTTTATGTGGCTAAAATGGCTGAGGCTCTTTTATGTTGTTGTTCCTGTTTTCCCCCCCATCAAGCATTCTGAACGCGGCTGTCAAAATCTGATAACAAATGAAGATTTCTCCCACAGTGGACCTCTTATAACCATGGCAACTCCATCAGCAGCTAATGGCCACGCTGCAAATATGCTTTTGAAAAGGACAGCCTCTCACACTGCTGTAGTACAAACGGCCCTTCCTTATCTTTTTGCTCCATAATGATGCTAAAAAAACAACACATTCCAAGCAAACATTTGCTGTGTTGTGTATATATGGGGCTGCTTGAAAAAAAATCAAGAAAGTAGAAGACAAACTACAAAGACTAAAAGAGAAAAGTTATTTGAAAGCTAACTGTTAAAAGCTGTTGGTAGTTTGGTAGCATTAACGACATATTTTTACCATTTTTCTGCAACTGAAAACAATGTAGTTACTGCTTCTTAGGAATTTGAGAATTTTTATTGCTGTTTCTCCACCCAAGGAGGTTTTCAAGAATACTTGTTTTGAGTTTCATAGTAAATGTCTCTCTGAACAATCAGTTGCTTTTGGAAATACAGCTATCTACACACTGTGCTGCCTTTTCTTCTCCATAAGATTGACAGTTTCATGCTATTTATATGTCCTTCAGAGACCTTGACG
Source organism: Cuniculus paca (assembly GCA_004365215.1). Taxonomy (NCBI): domain Eukaryota; kingdom Metazoa; phylum Chordata; class Mammalia; order Rodentia; family Cuniculidae; genus Cuniculus; species Cuniculus paca. Next base: position 4,639 of record RJWT010005421.1, on the reverse strand, counting down.
TGGAATCAGCATACGGGCCCTTCAGCCCACTTCATGTCTTCCCACAGTGCCAGATCAACAAAAATTCCTATTTGATTTCAATCCTTAGATACTCAGAGATCCTCTGGCTTTCTTAAGTATAACATAGACCAAAACTAGTTTCCAGTGTAGAAATTTTCCCTGTGTACCTCCTTCTGGAATGGTCACCTATATTAAAGCAAAGGAAAATGTTTTTCTCTTTAGCTGATTGGTAAACTTCTGTATCAGTCTGAAATAAAGTAACAATAGAGTCTCTCTCCACCTATTTACCTATCTACCTACCTACCTATCTACTTATAAATATATAGCCATGAAAAGTGACTTCCCCCCAAATCCCAAAAAACACAGATTGGGTTGTTTTGTTTTGTTGCCCAATTTTCTTCAACAATCAATGCAATCAATAAGTCACCACAGATTAGAATTCAGTTTCATGTTTCCAAATCTGGCAGGATCTGTCAATGCTAATTACTCTGACATCAGATCCACTCCATAATTGTAAATAATCACCTCTCAATGAGATTTTCATGATTACATGGTCCATGTAGGACAAACATAAGGGGAGGGATGTCCCAATCACCAGGCAGGCAGCAAAGCTCATTTTCATTAGCCACCATTTTAATTTTATTTTTATCTTGCCCAAAACCTTTTAAAAGCATGTTCCCAGGTACTCTCTTTGTCCTTCAATCATGTGAGTAGACTTAGCAGTTAAGGCCTCCTTTTTTTTTTTTTTTTTTTAGTTAAGGCCTCCTTACATTTGATTTGAGTCTCTGTTCCTGTCTGCTGGGGAACTGTGGGTTAAGTTACTCACTTCTCAGAGCATTTATTTGTAAAACCAGAGTGCTAATAACTGTCGCTCAGAGGACTGGGGAGAACAAATGGCTGGCTGAATACCTTGAGCTGTTCGGTTCTGTAAGTGCAAGAAACTAAATTCTCCCTCAGTAGTTTCTCTTTGTCTATCATTCTTTTTTATTAATCCATGTTTGTGGTACATAATGTTTAAATTCCTGCACGGAGGTGGCATTGTATGTAACACATTTTCATTCCTTTCTTCATCTCCTTCCCTCCATCTCTTGATCCCCTTCTCATTTGTGAAAGATCTTCTCCCGACTTCCTCTTAGCTCTTTTATTTTGCTCTTCATAATTTGGGTTTCTCACATAAGAGAAAACATGACATTTAAGTTTGCTTGTCTGATTTATTTCACCTAACATTATGGTCTCAAGGTGCATCTGTTTTCCTTTCACCTCATTCTTATCTGCTTTTCCTCAGGACAACTAGGCAGTCATGAAATAAGGCTCATCTTCTGGCTTGGTCATCCATTTTATAAGTCATCTTTCCAAGTGTGTAAAGCTATTTCCTGTCTGTGAAATAAACTGTTTACTGCCAGTGTGTCAGTGATGAGTTGATGGTTCTCCTTATTCAAATCAAAAGTCATAAAAGTTGGAAAATGTACACAAAATTACTACCACAGAAAAAATTGTTTTTTCACATTCAATTAAATTGAGATGTTTCTCTCTCAAACTGGCTCACCAGTTTCTGCAAAGGAATGAACTTGGAGACTCCTACCACTGACACACTAAACAGCAGACTGTGCCCTGGTCTTATCTATGTCAGTAGTGGGAGTCTATCAGGCTTGCTCAAAAAGACAAATAGTAGTAAGTAAAGATGTCAAAAAGCTCCACTGGAAAAGTTTCCTTTAAATCTCTTTATTATGGCAAACTTTAAGAAAGGATCAAAAAAGCACTGCAAAACAATTCATTTTTGCCCTGACACAGGAACCTTCATCCTTTAGAAGGCAAAGGAATATATTTAAAGCTTTTAAGAAAATATTTTGTACAGGTGAAAAAGCAATAATAAACATAAAAAAAAAGTCTTTGTCACCAAATCATTCTGAAGTACAGTCACCTAAGTAAAATGATATAGCAGTGTGCAGGGGTGAGCGTGACTTCACGAAATCCTCCTACCTGTTGTCTTGGGATCAAGACACACTGTCAGATCACAAACCAGTATTGCAAATGGATTTGTAGCATCAACTCTGAACCAAGGGCTGTTGACTTAGTGAGAGGCAAATTCTGAATGATGAGTTCATAAGGAAAAGATATTAGACAAAAGGAAAGAAAAGATGTCGTCCCCTAACTAAGCAGGTTGAGTGAGTAGGGGTCACGTGTCCATTCACTTTGCATTAGACTTGAACCTTAGTCATTCAAATAGAACTTTTGCTTTTAACACTTTCCACAACCTAAAAAAGTGATATGTATATAATCAATTTACTTTCCACATATTTCTTTTTCTTGCAAAGGACAAACCTTCTGTTAGAAATAAAATCAACAATTCTTTATTTAGGTGCTTTTGTTTCCTATCTAGAACTTCATATTATATAGGAAAACTGATTTTGCCTCTTTGGAAATGTAATTTTCCCTATATCGATCAGTGTAACTCTGGTTCTTTAGAAAATTGATGGAAATGTTTTCAGCTCAAATTATGATTTAAAATATAAATGATATTAAATGATAGGTTCCCTTAAAGAACAGGAGCACATTTTCTTCAAAGAAATATTGACATTGCCTAGTCAATAAAATAATATTTTCTTCTATATTAGCCCATTTGATGCAAACAGGTTTCACATGAACCAACACACATGATCAGTACAATAAAAACCTAGAATTTGTCATTGTTTTCTCAGGTAAGTATTAAGAAGCAATGAATTTTTCTTTTTCTATTTTCTTATTGCTGTTGTTCATGATAATATCACTTGCTATATGCCCAGCATTCAGCATACTATGCAGGAAAATTAAGTAAGTATACTGTGGAGAGAATTAATTCAGCAAAAAAATGGAAGAGAATGCTGGGAGGAAAGAAATGTGGGAAAGTCCTTTTGTAATTTAGTACAAGAGTACTGAGTATTTCTGTGTGTGTGTGTGAGAGAGAGATACTGTTTCCCCAGGGCAAAATTCTATGTTTATTAAGCACATACAGTTATACTTCTAAAACTTCCCAAAGATGGTCCCAAGTTTCCCTGTTTTAGCCAAAATTACATATGACAGCAGTTAACACACAGTAGATGTTCGATAAATAATGAAAGAATCCGTGAACATGGCATACTAGAAATGCTTATCTTTCAAGAACTGATAAATCACTTCTCTACAGATTTTAACTTATGCCAACTTTCTAACAATTCCCAGGAGATGCATTCTATCCTTATCTCCATCTTGCGAGTTAAAAAAATGGAGCGAAAGCAAGTTGTTTGTCTAGGACTTCATGGCCATCAATAGTGGAGAAAGATGTTAAACCAGGCATCCTACCTCCTAAATCTGTGCCTGAATCCCTGGTGACCTGCTGCCTCAGCACTGTGTTTCACAGGAGTTAAACATACTCAAACTGCAGTGCTGATTTCCCTATACTAAGCGGAGGCTCCTTAACGTTACACTGACAGTCACCCAAACTTAGAGAACTAAGGCTTCTAAAATAATAATGGGTTACTGTCTCTCTTTTCACCTGAGCCTCCATGGAAAATACTTCATCTTTGTTTTAGTAACTTAGGACAATGGCATCATTTCTAAGAAAAATAAAAGCCTGCAGTAAAAGCATAGCTTCAGTTTTTTGATTATGTTTATGGTAAACCTTCAGGTTATTTCCAGACTTCTAAAAAAGTAAGCCCAAAAACTGAGGGGGTTGTGTGTAAACTTTGGTTTAGAGAACTTTAAAGGCTCATCAAATAATCATCTGTGAAGTAACAGGTTGAGTTATTTTTTTTTAAAGAGGATAAAACTGAGGAAAATAAAACTGAATCAAACCAATCAAAACAAACCAGTGTAAGTGATACAGGACTTCAAAGCAATACGAAATCAACAATAATTACTATAATGCTTCATGTTGTCTTCAGAATAGCTGCAGATACCTTCAGACATAGTAAAAACCAAACAAAACAGAACAGAATAGAACCAATAAAAACAAAATAATGAATGCAATAAAGGACTTCAAAACAAGACAATAGTGAGTTGAAAATGGCTACCATAATATATCTTGGTATCTTCGAAATATCTGCTCATGCCATCATATATAACAAAATCAAACAAAACAAAAGAGAACAAAACCCAACCCAACAAAACAATGAAAATGATACAGTACTTCAAAACAAGATAATAGGGAATCAACAATGGCTACCACCCTTAGAAGGAGATCCCCTAGATGCTGCACTGCGTCCTCTGATCAGACCACCAGCCCTAGACCTGCAAGGTCTGTGAAACACCAAAACACCACGAGCAGCAAATTGCATTTCACCTCAATAGTTATCATCACAGCCTGTGTTTCTCCAGATCAGCCAGTCACTCGTGACGGTGGTGGTGGTGGGGATTGGTTCTTCTTGTTTGCCGGCTTGCACTTATGGGGAAGGTGCTGGGGTCTGGCTGTCCCCTCACCAGTGGCAGCCCACACGTGTGCTTGTTCTCAGGGAGGCTTGTTTCTTGGCGAGTCCTTGTTTTCTTCCCCTGCAGCCCATGAATCCAGGTTGAGTTTTAAAGTAAAAAAAATTGGGATTTGTATCCTTGCTTTGCCATTTACCATCTTGTATAGCCTAGGGCATGTTCTTAATCTCCCAGCACCTAATGATCCTTACCTGTAACA
>RJWT010005420.1:0-31034 GCA_004365215.1 Cuniculus paca | reverse complement strand
CAACCCAATAAATACAATCAATCAATAGTACTTTCTGATGCATCTGTTTATTCAAGGCAGGTCTTCCTGGGGAGGGAGACCAGGGAAGCCAAGAGAAACTGAGTGATAGTGTGCAGAAGGCCTTGGGAGAGGAAGGAGCTGTTGCAGGTTGAGGTCCAAGGGAAGTGGCAGAAGGGAATGCCTGGGTGCTAAGACAAAGAGCCTCTCACTGAGCTCTGGTGGAGTTATGTCCTTGGGGAAATTAGAGGGTCTGAAACACCCATTTGTATAATGTAGAGAGGAAGCTGAAACTTCTTTTCCCTCTGAGCAGAGAAGACTTAAAATACTGCTAAAGCAAACCTATATAGGGAGAAACATACCCAAATGAAACTTGGTTGGTAGGATTCCAATTTTCATTCATGTTAATGTTTTACCATTCTTTTAAATTATATCTAAATTGATTTTTTTTTCATGATTGTCAAAAGACTCGGGTACCACAAAGTTGATTCAGGATCAATTTCTATTTCTTTTTCATTAAATCATTGAAGGACGATGGATAAATATTTTAGAAAAAGAAATAAGGCTTTTTTCCCCTGGCATCACTGATTTATATCTGAGCCAATGAACTACCAAAGGCCAGTCTCTACTTTTCCTTTTGAGTGAGTCCTAGATTTGGGCCAAGCTGCCACACTGATGTCATTGGAAAATGAAATGAATGCATTTTGGCCATCTATAGTGTGTCTAGCATTCTCTACTTGCGTTTTCTTTCTAGGTTGTCTCTGTGCATGTACACGGCAGAATAGGAAACAAGAAGACGTGTTTGAAATGTGATTTCCTCTGCAAGAAATTCAGAGATTACTCTCATACTCATTAGGGCTTTTTTTTTCCCTTCTAAGTGGGAATTCATGCCTTTCTATATCCTCTGAGTTGAAGCGGCATGATGCTGATGCCCTTTCTGGAACTAGTTCTATCGGTGAAGGAAAATGTGCTGTCCACTTTAAGAAACACACACATATTCACACGAAACTTAGATGACGTCTGAAGAATTCCTTTACATGCAACGTAAGTATGTCAGAAAACAAAGACTGCTGTGTAAGCTGTTCAGGTGGAGCCACACCAGCTGCTCTTGATACATTCCTCAGTCACGCGGCCATGGGCGTCTTGCAATAGGAATTTTTGTCCAAGAAAAGAGAATGTTACTTCACCTACTTTGTCCTATTCCAGCCTCCCACTCCACAATAGTACACAAAGCTTCTGTTACGTGATAGAGACTTTGCCAATTCTGGAGTTAGGGAGGCAGGTAAAATAATCAGGCCCCCCATTTGTATGGAACATACGTTCCAGTGAGGGAACCAGGCAATCAGAGAAATCAGTAAATGAATTAACAATACGGTTTCATGTTGCGGTCATTGCTGTGAGAACATAGGCAGGGTCCTGGGGGAGAGTAGTTAAGGAGAATCAGGCATCTATTTTACGTCAGACAAGGCACCTCTAGAAAGATGACAATTGAGTTGTGCCTGATTGAGAAGAAAAACAGTCACATGAAGAACCGGAAAGCACTCTGATCTAGGGCTGGCAATGCAAAGAGCCTCAGTCAGAATACAGCAGAGAATTTTTCAGACACTGTTAGGAAAAAAGAGATACAGACTTCAAAAACACATGAAACAAATAAACAAACAAAAAAACCAAGAAAACTCACTGTAAAAGTAGATAAATCCACATTCATTGTTAGAGATGTTAAAACATAAAAAATTATATAAAGGGTAGTAACTTAAAGCAGTAAGGGTACGTGTGCATGGTAGCACATGCCTATAATCCTAGCACTTGGGAGACTGAGGCAGGAGGATTGCTGTGAGTTCAAGGGCAGCCTGGACTACTACATGAGTTCAAGGCCAGCCTGCACACATAGCGAGACTCCGTCTCAAAGCAAAACAAAGCAAAGCAAAGCAAAACAAATAACAATAAGGATGCATGTTATATGTCTGTAAGACAGGTAGCTGAGTGGTACTAGCTCAGGAGCTCCCTTAGATTGCCTTCCAGTTACCAACTGGGACTGCAGTCCTCTGACAGCTTGACTGGGTGGAAGATCTGCTACCCTCTTAGGCCTCAGCTTCTCACTGGCTGTAAGCGAGAAGCACATGGACTTGTCTATAAAGCTGCTTGAGTGTCTTTAGGGCATGGTGGCTGCTGTCGTAAAGTGGAGTACCTAAAAGGCAGGGTGGATCCAAAATATCTTTTCCTCTTCTCTGATCACACATTGTCACTTTGAATGTATTCTGTTCATTAGAAGTGAGTCACTAAGGCCAGCTCACACTTAAAGAGAGGAAAGGAAAGGTCAAGAGACTCCGAGGCCATTTTTGAAAGCCTCCACTGATATGTTAATTTGAAAACTTGCTAGTGAGACACTCAAGCTAGCAGCAGGAAGTTACTGGTCTGAAATCAGGGGAAAGAGGCCTGGGCTGGACAAATTTGAAGTTTACCAGCACAAATGATGTTAGATGTTAGGAGACTGGATGAGATCACGTACAGAGTGAGAGTACATTAAAGGAAAGAAAGAAAGGGGTCCCAGCTTGGGCTCCTCTAGCTTTCAGACATCTGAAGAGAAAGTAGTCGTTGAGCTAGGAGATTTATGGAGAGAACAAGAAACATAGTGTCACTGAATCAAAGGGATTGAGTACTCTAGTAATACTACTACTAACAATAACAACAACAACAATAATAAATGTACAATAAGAGTAATGATTAATAAAATTTATCAAGGACCTTTTATTCCCCTGAGCATGGTTGTGAGTACTTAACACATCTTGGGTTCTAATAATAAGAGCTATTGCTAATTCCCTATTTAGAGTTGGAGAAATTGAGACCCAGAGGAACTCATTTTTCCAGTCTTACAGATAATTAATGAGGAGCCAGGTACTGTTCTGTTCCTCAGGTGCCCCTCTTGAGGCACTGAAGATACTATAGTGATGAGAATGGTTAAAAGTTCCTGCCATCTGCAGTTTACCTTCCAGTGAGAGAAGCAGATCATAAGAAATAAAATGTATCACAGGAAAAATAATAAGTAGGTGAAAGATAAGGATGGGAGAGAAGAAAGAAATGTTATGTGAAGAGAATAGGGAAATCATTTTAGGCAGGCAGCTCAGAAAAGACTAAACAGAAAGATGAGCCTTGCAGATGTCTGGGGAAAAGCTTTCCAGGCAGAAAGATAGATCATTGAAAAGGCTGTGAGACAAGAGTATGTTTGGCATGGGAAAGAGAAGCAAAGAGGCCAGACTGGTAAAGAGGAAGCAAGAAGAGAGTATCTGGAAAGGACAGATAGAATGGGGTTAGAACAGATAGGGTCTTGAAGATATAGAGTGACTTTTGACTCTTATCCAGAGTGAGATGAAGAAATGTCAGAAGGTGCCTGAGCAGAGGATTTACATGACCTGGGTTTTACATGACTCATTCTGGCTGCTGGGTTAACCATCAACTATAGGGAGAGAAGAATAGAAATACATCAATCAGGAACCTATTACAGGAACCTAGACAGTAATTGTCACTAATTGTCAGTCACTTAGTCAGGTTATTAACAGTGAGTTGATAAGGTTGGTTGGACTCTGGAAAGATATCCAATGTGAAGCCAACAGTATGTACTTGAGGAATTGGAGGTAGAGTAGAAGAGAGAAAAAGAAGGATGACTCCAAGGGTTTTGTAATTTGGAAGTAAGCAGAGGATATTGTATAGAACTTAAAAGTCATGAAATTTTAAATAAGACCACCAGTAATACAAGTGTGGCAAGAAAAGGTATAAGGTTCATGTGCAAATCTCAGGACATCTCCGGAATTTAAAGATTATGAAAATCACAAAAGGAGGCTTACAAGAGTGAGGTCCCGGTTGCCACATGAAGCAAGGGTTTCAACAAGAAGGGCATGATTAGATGCTCAAGTGATGTCAAGGAAAAACATTGCTCAGATTTCACACTGTAGGGGTCATTCATTGACCTTCTTTAGAGCAATTTTCTTATAGCGGCAGGGGAGCGCCTGACCAGAGGGAATTCAGGACAAAATGCAAAAATTAAAACTAGAGATGTCAAGTAGAGTTACTCTTTCAAGGAAATTTGGTATAGAAAGAAAAAAGAAATGGACTGATAAGTGGAGGAAAAGTAAGGCCAAAAGAAGTTTTTGTTGTTGCCATATTACTGTATTGCTAGTATTTTTCATAGAAGTGATGCATATTATAGGTTGCCAGAACTACTCTAGTGGAGAGAGAAACTGATAATCGGAGATAAGAAGGCAAAATTTCTGGGACGAGGTCAATGAGAAGGCAGAAGATAAGATCGAGTGCAGAGAAGAGTCTATCAGGGTTTTCTAAAGGAATGATTCAATATAAATCATATGTACATTATACAAAGGATTTATGAGGTAGGTGTACGGGATCGGAAGTGGAAGAGTCCCAGTGGCCATCTGCTGGATCAGAAATGGGAGAATCCAAAATGGCCATTTGGGTGCTGGGGAGCCAGAATGATCCAGCAGTGGTTGAAGGTCAATGGCCTGGAAGCTTACTGCAGAGTTATAGGTGCGAGTCTGTGTCAGAAAGCTAAAGAGCCTGTGTTGAAAGACTGAAATCTTTGCTGAAAGCCTAGGAACTGACACCAGTGTTCAAAGGCAATACCAAAAACTAGAGCTCAAACAAAGAAAAGGAAAAGTCTTCCATCTTTTTTTCCCTTTTTATTCTGTCCAAGCTGGAAGCTTATTGGGTGGTACCACCTAGATCTAGAGTTGATCTTTTACCCTTAGTTTGTGACCTACATGTCAATCATCCAAGGGCACACTCACAGATTTACTAATCTTTTAGGCAACTCTTACTCAAGTTGAAACATCACAATCAGCAACCACAAAGAAATTAAACTGAGCCAGGACCATGGACACCAGAGTTAACAGGACAGATGGCAGAACTGCCAGATAGTGAGTGCACTCAGCTGTATATACCCATGGGTGTCCTTTTAGATTGTTTGAGTCTTGCCAAAGCAAAACATAAAGTAGGAAGTGAGATCATCAGATAGAGTGAGAATAGGAAAGTGCTGGAGGCTCAAGGAGAGAAGAAAAAGTGTAAAATACTCAGGAAAGTGGGGGAGTAGATACATTAGAGAATGTAGTGTAACTTCTGGGACGTTTAAGAGCCTACTAATAGTAATCGCAAACTTAGACTCAGTCAGCATGGTTGTGTGGTTTCTCCATGCAAGTACAGAACAAGCTAAAGAGAAGCCCTCTGTGGACTATTACAGAAAGAAATCAACTGGGACCTGTCAGTGAGCTTGCTTGCTTGCTTTCTTTCTTTCTTTCTTTCTTTCTTTCTTTCTTTCTTTTTTTCTTTCTTTCTTTCTTTCTTTCTTTCTTTCTTTCTTTTTTTCTTTCTTTCTTTCTTTCTTCTCTCTTTTTCTTGATATGTAGTTCAAGCTGGGCTTGAACTGACTATGTAGCCCATGCTGGCCTCAACTCATGGCACTCCTCCTGCCTCAGCCTAACAAGTGCTGGGATTACAGGCATGACTCACCAGGCTTGGTTTACATAGTAAATTCAAGGCCAGCCTGAGCTATATAGCGAGACACTGTCTCAACATCCCCCACTCCCCCACCAAAAAATCAACTGGGATATTTTGCAGAGAAAATAAGTGTGAAGAAGTGAAGATCCTAGATTTAGACAATTGGTTCTAGAAATCTTACTATAACACACAGCTAAAAACTACAAAATATTTGGAGGGAAATGTGGACTTAGGAGGCGTAAGTTCCCTCTTAAAGGTTGGAGACACGAGAGCATGGTTAGACACAGCCTGACTGATCCACTAGAAAGAAAGAAACTGAGGGCACAGAAGAATCATGGGAAGAGTCAGGTCTCTGAGAAGAGAACAACATGTACAGCCCAGGGCGCAAGAGCAGAAGCTGGCCTCTTAGTGGCACTGGTGTGAATAAATCCAGTAGGAAGATTGATGGGAGCATCATATTTTCTGTTCTAAGAGGTTTTATTTCTCTCTCTCTTTCTCTCTCTCGAGACAGTCTTGCTGTATACTTCAGAGTGAACTGGAATTCCCTATGTAGTCCAGGCTAGCCTCAAACTCATAACAATCCTTCTGCCTCAGCCTCCTGAGTGCTGAGATCACAGGTATGTGACACTATGCCTTGTTCCTTATTTCTTTTAATTTATTAAAATTTACATATATGTACTGTGCACAATATTTTGTTTTGAAATATACACATAATGTGAATGATTCACTCAAACTAACACATGCATTACCTCAAATACAGCACTTACCATTTTTATAGTGAGAATACTTAAAAACCTGTCTTCTTAACAACTTTTAAGAATGTAATACATTATCAACCATAGTTACCATGATGCAAAATAGATATCTTGAATTTATTCTTCTTGTCTAACTGAAATTTTTGTTTTTTGATTAACATCTCCCAGTTCTTCTTGGAGCTCAGCCCTTGGTACCTACCATTCTACTCTCTACTTCATGAGTTCAACTTTTTTTTAACTCCACTTATAGGTAAGACTATGTAATATTCTGTGCCTGGTTTATTTCACTTAACATAGGCTCCTCCAGTTTCATACGTGTCCCAATGAATACATTTTCTCAATTTTAAAAGACCGAACCATATTCCACTGTATACATCTGCCGTATTTTTTATCCATTCATTCAGTGAAAGACACTTGGATTTAATCCACATCTTGACCCTTGTTTGAATAATGCTGCAACAAATGCAGAAGTGCAGATGTCTCTTTAATATACTGATTTCATTTCCTTTAGATATATACATATATGTCCAGCCCTAGGATTACTGGATCATATTTTCTTAATGATAATAAGATGAGGTCATTAGTCAGGCAAAGGAGGGGCGATGTGGGATGTTGGAGGGGGAGGAGGTAGGATGAAATAACTGTCTTCAAGAATAGGCAAGTGCCCTTAGACTAGGGACACAGCATGATTCCTAGCCATCTATCCATCCTTAAATGCCCATTTGAAGTTTGTTAGCTAGAATTTAAAGTGAAAGCTATCAATTTACAATTAAAGCAGTTAATCTGGTTCTGTAATTTTGTTCAACAAGTAGCTACTGAGAAGCTGAAGAGACTCATCAGGCAGATCTATGGGTCTACTGGGTTCCAGCCATGAAAAATATCCTTGCTAGAACCAAAGAAAGGTGGCTCAAGGGGGAACCAGCAAGTGACACTGTGTTATTCTGACTGCTGATTCCTTCAAATGAGTTTCTATTTTAAGAGGCTAGGTATCAATAGTGCTTAATTTAATCAGCTTCTTACAGGTTAAGAGGAAATTGGAAATCCAAGTGTGTGTGTACTGAAACAAGTTTTCATCAAAAGTTCAGACCAATGGGCAAAGAGCTTTACAGAACAAGAGAGGATGGGTTATTTTTCTTTATTATTATTCCAAAGACAGTTATGACCTTGCAGGACAAATTTTTGGTTTGAACCCTGTTTATCTGGATCTTATCAGGATCTACTAGCTGCTTGTTTGAGGCTCTTTCTTTTCTCCAAGTCGTGATTCGCTGCACTGGCAGCGGAATCCTCCTTGCTGGTTCTGAGGTCAGTTCTGACCTTAGTGCAAGGAATTTCTAGGAGCTCTACTGTCTTAGTTATTTTTTTGCATTGCTGAGACAAAATACCCAACACCCAAAGTTAAAGAAGGAAAGATTTATTTGGTTCACAGTTTGTAGAGGTTTTAGTCCACAGATGGTTGGGTCCAAGACAGGGGGGCACAGCGGAGAAGTACTACAGAGAAGCAGTTCAAGGCAGGAAGAGGCCAGAAAAGCAGAAGGCAGCAAGGTTGTGAAGCAGAAAGCGACAGCAGCAGCCCTCTTTTTGTCCTTTGTATTCTAATCCAGGAAACCTACCTATAGAATGGGTAGCACTCACATTCAGGATAGGATACCCGAATCCTAGCATCAAACCATGAATCAACGCCACTATCGCATCTTTAATCCTAGCATCACACACTCTAGATTCAGCCACCTTCAAAAAGCCCCAGCTATGACTGCATGAAACTTTCAGGGGACATTTGGGTATAAGCCATAACACCTACTTTGGGACCCAGAGTATGCTACCCCTCTTGTTCTGGCATAGAAGACCTTTCATAATAGGGCTCCGACCTACTTTTTCCCAAGTTCATTTCCTACCTCTTTAGTTATTTTATACTGCAGATTCTCTGATGATTCATTCTTCCATGAAATTCTTTTTTTCCCACCTATAACATTCTTTATTGTCTTGTCCACTAGGGAAGTTGTCATTGTTCCCTCAAAATTCCTCAAATGTTACCTCTTCAAGCTTTCTTTGATCACGTTCATTCTTTGTCTTCCCACCAGCCCTTCATACCTAACTCTACAAACTCTTAACATATTATGCTGTGACTTATGTATTTGTTGCAATATTTCTTGAAGGATTATGTCAAACTTATCCCTGAAAGCCCATCATTTAACACAATGCCTTGCATAAGATAAGCACTTATGATTATCTTTTGCTGATAAATGATAGCATTATACTTCCCATCTTGTGGGAAAAACAACAGATATGGAAAGAAAGCTTTTATTGTTTCCCTAAGATCAAATCCCAAACTAATCCAGGATCTATAGCATTTGGGAAGTTAACATAGTGATGTAGTTAAACTTGGGGAGGGGGCATTCAGAGACATGAAGTTGAATCTCAGTGCCATCAGTCAGTAGTCAAGTACCTCTTTATGCCTTAGTTTTCTCATATGTTTAATGATGCATATAAGAGAACTGGCTTTATAAAGTTGCTTAAAATTTTGCTGAGACAGGGCATGCAGTGTATCTCCAGGTAAATGTTTTCAGTGTTGGCACTGTGGCCAACAAATGTCAGTTATTGTGATCATTATAATGAAGTGTAATGCCCTGCAAGCTTGATCCTTATCTGAACCCTTATTCTGTTTTGAACCCTTGATACATGAAGCATTTTCTTTGATTAGTGAATGCAGATGTTCTCCCTCCTATCCATGCTACCACTCCAAGACGTCTTCCCCTCTAGGGGCAAGACTGTAACACCTGGCTAGCCAGCCTCACTCATCTTCATCCCCTGCCTAGCTCTCTAAGCAGCTCAGCTTTAAGGTTCTCTGCCCCCAACTCCACCTGCTTCATCTGCAGGGGCAGTTGTCTTAGATGGGGTCTCCTCTTGACTCCAGCTTCTTCCCTGCTTCCCTCCTGTTGTGTGTCCACAAGGTTCAGCCCTCCTGATGGCACACCCTCTCTTCTCCATTGAACCAGCCCCCTTCTCCAATATTTGGTTCACTCCCAACTTTGCCAGTACCCCTCTGGATCTGACTTGATGTGTCATGGTTAACCCTTTCTTTCAAATCTGGCCATAATGTACATCTTAGAATCACTGTGCACATTTTTGCTGAGCAATAACTACCAGTTGTGTCACTGCCCAGAGTGTGCTCACTCAGTAAAGTTTCTTGAGATTGTGTTCCTCCGAGGGTCCTCATATGACCTCACTTACTGGACTATACTGCAATTTGTTTGCTTTTCAGACAAAGCCATCTAAATAGCCCAATCATTTCCTCTGAGTTGAAGCTATGAACTGAAAGTGTAATAAATGGTGGTGAACATGCAACGGCTTTAGCTTTTTACTCAGATGAACTTTCCAGTCACATCTTCAGGCCTATGAAATGTTTTGATTAGAACTCTCACTGCACTATGAGTACCAAATACTTTGAGGAAATCGAGTGGCTTTGTAGCAGGTGTAATTATGAGAAGACAGGGAGAATACTATATTCTAAATGTTTAAATGTTTCCCAAATCTCAGAATTAAAAATAACTTTTAGGCAATTCAGTTAAACTAAAGTCTCAGTCAAGTGACATGGCAAATTCAAGGGGACAGGGAGAGAGATGGAAGCACAGAAATTGTCTCTGGATAAAAATTACTCTTAAAACAGAGCTACCATGGTTCCATTAAAGAGGTAGTTACTGTACTTCCATATCCTCAAGCCTGTTAACAGCTCTATATATAGACCATTTTCCCTTAATTTTTTACTCTCATTGAATTTTGTATAAATTTAATGGCTTATAAGAAATCGTTTCATACATAATGATGATGTTCTGCTTAGGCAATTATATATTATAACAAAGGCGAATTTCTAGACTCAATGACCTCTATAACCTGAAAAAAGTGCTTCTTACACCAGATATACATTTCCTGCAAAACAAAAGGGAGATGATTGCTTTTATTTTCTAAGGAGAGAAATTGTAGGGCAATAAAATTATTCCACTCATCATATTTGTAGTTATTTAACTAGACATGGCAAAGGAAGTGAGGTCTGAGGGGAGAATAATACTGTTTACAGTGTTCTGAATAATGATTCATTCAACAATCATGGTTCCTTTTCTCCTTGTTAAAAAAGCAGCAGAGGAAAAATCTCCCCTTGCCAGACTTGCAAAAGATGCCATCCAGACAATTTGGAGGAGGTGGAGGGAAAAGAGCTCAGCTCTCTCCTAAGGCCTCAACTTAAGCCTTGGTGGTGATTGGAGTAGAGATTCACTACACATCTGCATTCCAGCAGCCCACTCCCACGTTTAAACTGCTATTCCCTAGTGCTTGTTACTAAATATAGCTCCTTCGGTTCCAACTGACAGGAGAGCTCCTGCTGCTATACCAGGAGCTGAATCCTCATTTCACACACTCCTAATATGGTCAGCCCTGCAGCCAGCAGCCTGGGAGCCACTGCCTCCTCCTCTCTCCCAAGGTTAACCCTTTGGTGGAAGAAAGAGGGAAGCAAGAGTGACTACTGACAGTTGCACAGCCTCCAATTACAAATAATAACAAGTGAAATTGACATAGTCTAGAAACTAGAACCCAATCTAATTCCAAACAGGAAGTGTTTACAGTATGTGAACATAAGATAAAGGAAGCAGGGCAAGGCGAACTGCCTGAACCTTCACAGGTCACTGAGCTGAAACAGGAAATCAAAAGAAAAGCACGGGGAAAAAACTTTTTCAGGAGGGGGTAAAGGCCCTGTAGACAAGAACAGCAAGGGGACTGGTAGCCTGTATGGCTGCTCTCTGCCAGTAACTTCTGCCCTTGACAAGGAGAACAAGTGTCTTTGATGCCTTTTACAACAGACCCTAGCAGAAGGCAGAGAATGTGTCCCCAGGGCCACTTGATCTGCTTTCCTGCCTTTGGGAGACACTACCATCCCAAACCCTGGGACTAGTCTGTGTTTCAGAGGATTTATCAAAGGCCAAAGCAGGTTTTGTTAGAATAATAAGGAAAATCCAGCTAGTAGTCAGATGGTGAATGCCTCTAGTAATTTGGTACTGTTGGGATGAAATACTCAAAGCCTCTTCTTTCCTCTCTGGAATAAAGAAAACCCCCGTGATAGCTCTCTCATAAGAGGCTCTTGGGACTGGTGTTGTCTATTTTGGAGATGGAAGATGTGTAATAAAAGGAGATGAAGTTTCAACACATTGATGGTCATCATGCAGCTTATTTGTGGCATCCACAGGCTCCCATACTTTGGACTCTGTACCTAAGGAAGTTGGGGGAGAGTAGGGGCTCTTATAAAAAGTATCAAGAGCTCATTCTCTCAAGGGTTCAAATGAGACAACTCTGGAATGTGGGTCTGGTCTGCTTCCTAGGGCTGACCAACAAGGGCTGAGCCTTTTTGAAACTTTACACTATAAAAACTGCTTTCTATGTTTTTTGGTCAGAGTCTGGAAGAAACACATTAGAAGGGGTTCTAAATTAGAAATGAGATGGTGGTTGGGGATTTTTTGTGACAAAAGGCATGGACAAAAATTCTGCTAGCTATCATCTTCTGCCATGTGAAATCTGGTTGTATATGGGAAGTGAATTTCCCCACTGTTCAGGTCCAGCCAGATATGGGCAGCTCTACATTATCACTGCTTCTCTGAGGGGGGAAGGAGCCCACTATGTGTCCACAGGGGTTTTTATCAGAGAATTTTTGCTGAGAGCTGTGGAAGAAAGTTCTTGTCCTACATAGGAGATATGCTTCTGCCTGGGTAAGGTGTAAAGGATGAAAATGATGACCTGTGGTTTTGGCCTGCCTTCCATCTGGCTTTCTGCCCTTTCCTACCCTCTGCCATCTCTGCACATTTTCCCTTCCTCCTGAAAATCCAGGTCAGAGCTTTCAAGGTCCTATCCTGCCTAAATTTCTCTGTGTTCACAGATGAAATAGGCAAGATCTCCTTACTCCCTAACCTATCCAGTACCACACTATTTTCATTTCAATCATCGTTGTCATAGACTGAGTTCCCCTCAGAGTCTTTGCTTTTGCTTCGAAGGAGCCCCATTGGTAAATTAACCAAGCAAACCTCTAATGAACTATTTTTCTCTTATGTTTTTCAGACATACCAATCCTAATTCTCCTTGTATTGGTGTAGAAGCCTCAAACAACTACTGAAAGTGTCAAGAAGTATAGAAAAGAAAGAGAAGCATACAATTAATATATAAGATTCTATTTCGTGTCAGTTGACCAATCTAATAGACTGTATTGCAAAAGGGATAACCAGGACCCAATTGGCAGAACACCAAGAGAAAGTTAAAAGCATCATTTCATTTTTCAATAAAGTATAGATAAAAAGTACTTGGCCAGAACTTTCATATTTGTAAGCCAATTTTAAAAAAAAAGGTGAAGATTACTTCTTGTGAGCTCTTCCAGCAAGCACAGTTAACCTCAACTCCGCACACTGACTCCAGTATGCCCGTCGCACATTCCCTTCTCCCCTTAGAGCTGGGGGAGATGCCTACAGCAAGGGCTGGCGCTGCTTGGTGCTTTGAACCTTGGCAATGCCAAGTCACAGACGAACGTACAACATTAACCTAACATGCAGTAATGCAAAGAAGAGGAGGAAGAGGAGGGAGAGGGGGGTGAGAAAGGAGAGGGAAGAGAAGAATATACAATGATTTCAGTTGCTGTTCTTTAGTTGAACTGTCTTTGCTCAGCATTTGGCTACTGTCATGATGGCCTTTTTTTGTAGCTTCTGAAACCACAGCTTGTTAGCTTTTAGGTAGAAATATCTACACTACACTTTCACCTGCCTGAGTCTAACTTAACTTCTAATGACTTAGGGAGTGAAGGAAGATGGGACCAGCTGTATTTAATTTGGAGTGGGCTGAAAATGTACTTTTATGTGTAGAAACCCTCTCTTCAAGGCTGATCACCTCAAATTTCAAGAGCTGCAGATGAAGAATGACGTTTCCTATGCCATAGTGAGGTCTCGAGGGTTTCAATGAAACATCACTTAATATTCAGGAGACTTCTTTCATGTGCACCTTCCTTAGTCTCAGGCTACAGAAGGGGTTAGCTGAGGTTTTTATGAAGCATCTCGATGAACAGAAGCATAAATCTCAAGTCTAATTAGTAATGCTATTCAGTTTTAAGATGAGCTGACATGCCCTTTGTAGGGCTTTGAGTTGGTAAAGCCCGTGGATCAATATCAGTTGAAAGGTTGTTTCTTTCTGTTCACACATGGAACTGAACAAAGGAAAGAATTCTTCCTAGGAAACAGTGGAGAGATCTGTTTCTTCAGAAGTGGGTGAATACGTAGACAATGACCATTCTTCACAATAAACATTAGTTGAACCGTCGCTTTTTTAAAGCATAGATTTATTGGGTGAGTTTGTGTGAATGTGTGCATTTGGCAACATTCTCGAAGGTTGTTCTTTTTTCATGAGAGGAAAAAAAATACCTCTCAGCAAAGGCCAAGAAAACTATTTTAGCTAAGAGAGGAGCTGTGCTGGCTTGTAATGTAATCCACGAAATAACTGTAGCCAGAGCCAGAGAACAGTCACTAGAGAGGCCTTGGTCAGAACCAGCCTATGATAAGGGCCCCCCAGACGACTACACTTTTATTTTTATGGCCTCTACTCCAGGAAAATGACCTTAAGATGACCTTCAAGTCCTAAATTTCTCTCCGAAAGAAAATATTAGAAAGGAATAAGAAAATTATGGGGAGGACACAAAAACTGAATAGGGAAGGAAATCTTCTTGAGTTTATTTAGAAAGAAAATAATTAAATTCTTTCAAAATTATCTTTTATCATACAGTACAAAAGAGGGCCCTGGAGAGGAAGTACTGGACACATGATCAGACCAAGCCTTCACAAGCCACTTGCTGAAATAGGTTAAATTAAAAGCCATCGATTTAATTAGGTCACCTCAGCACTTTGATCAGGGAACCATTTACCAAGTGTGACATTGTTCAATATTTGGCTCTTACAGAGGAGGAAGAAAAGGAGAATCAATTTCAGAAGCTGCCACGGAAGTGCACATAGACAAAGCATCCAATGGGCAGGCTAGTACCAGGCATGGGTACCGTGTCCAGGGTTTCCATCTTCTCACCTCGGATGTCTTTCTCTGTCCTGTTCTGCACCGTGGGGGCAAACTGTCCCATGCTGCTGGCTTCTGGTTGGGTCTGGCACTTGTGTGTGCAAGAGAGACCTGCTTCGGTCTTTCTTTTCTTTTCTGCCCCTTACTGCCACTTCTTCTGTCTGGCACAATGGCATCCTCCGCTCAGTTCACTGCCCCCAAGTCTCCAGTCCTTAGTGGGTTCTGGGAACACAATTCTCTCTCCCTTGTCCTTCAGCTGGCTGGTGATAATGGCTTTCTGCTTGTGCTAATCCCTGGACAATCTCCATGCTCTTTGCTCTCTTCGCTCTACCACACCTGTCACAACAGCCCCTTCCTTGTATTTTTTGCACTTAAACCTCTTGAACTGAACTCCTTTTCCTGCCAAGGCATCATACAGTTTTTGTGTTTTCTTAAAAAATACTGTAACTCTATTATAATACAAATGGCTACAGTATGCCATTGGGCTTTTATTTAAGTTCAATGCCTGGCCAGGTATTGTGGCACACACCTGCAATCCTAGCACTTGGGAGGCTGAAGCAGAAGAATTGCCACAAATCTGAGGCCAGCCCGGGCTACAAAGTGAGTTCAAGGCCAGAATGAACTGCGTAGTGAAACTCTGTCTCAAAAAGACACGAGAGAGAGAGAGAGAGAGAGAGAGAGAGAGAGAGAGAGAGAGACAGAGACACTAGGAAGAAAAGAGACAAAGAAAATGAGATTTTAGAAATTGCACTTTAAAGAAAAATTGCAGCTTCAGAACACAAACCCAGTTTATTTACTTTTTTCCCTTCTCCCAAAACAGCAAACCTGAGCAATTCCCTTTCAGCTGCAAACTGGTCTGCCCAGTCCCTTTACTTGCAAATGGTACTTCTTCATTCCTGAATGGACCATCCTTTGAGGTTTCCCATAGAAATAGACCTTAGTCTCATTAGGGGTGGGCCATCCTTTCCCATCCGCTAAGTTCCTAGACTAAGACCAAGACCAAGACTAAAACTAAGACTAAAAACAAGACTAAGACTATATATGATTGAATTCCACAGCTTTCAACTCCCAAAACACATAAAAGTTCCCAGTTCCCAACTGTATTTCTTTGAACATCTTTATACTATCCTTGAGTGTCTCCTGTCTTCCTCTAATTCTTATCACATCTCTTTTACTGATGTAACCTGAAAATTATTTTTCCTTAATAGGAGTCAGTGGAGCTATATACTTTTGTTGGTTGCTGTTTGTTCGTTTTTTTGAGACAGGGTCTCGCTGTGTAGTTCACTGTGTACCCTAAACTGCCCTCAAACTCAAAACAATTCTCCTGCCTCAGTCTTCTGATTGCTGGTATCACAGGCATGCACTGTCACACCTGGCTTTCCATACTTATTTTAAAGGAGTGAGTTAAATTCCTTATTTCAGCCTTGGGAACCCAGTGACGATATGACATTAGTACAGAACTCAGATTGAAAGTTCATTGTTTGCTTTAGTCATTTTCAACAGGAGCCTGTTTTCTTGATGTACTCATTATGGGGGATCTCAGCCAGAGCCCCAGATATTCATGGTAAAATATAGTACTGGGAACCCAACCAGAAGGTACAAAACAGCAGAGATTAGTAATAGCAAGTTTTATGATTGATATTAAGAGGGTTTATGGTTTTAGAAGTATTCCCCAAAGGACCATTTACAAAGAAATAGAAACTTTGCACTTGTTTTCCTTCTGGCTATGAGAAAGTTGTCAAGACCAGAGAAACACAAAGGAGAGGCAGGAGGAGAGGGAAGGAGAAAAGGGGCTAGGAGGGTTAAAGAGGGAGAGAACCACTAATCCTTCCTTAAATTTCCACCAGAGTTGAATACATTCTCTTTTCTAGAAAACTGAGTAATTTTACTTGCAGGATAAATGCCAAGATTTTTGCTTTGAAAAAAGTGCCAGCCTACATAGATACTTAATTTATAACCCAGGACTCAGAGGCCTGAACACCCAATCCAAAATATTTCCCTCCACCCTGACCCACTGCCTTGTGGCTGGCTTTATGTTTCTCTCAAACCAGTTGGCACTGGTCATGGTGTTCCTGCACTGTTGCTCGTGACCTCTGGAATACAGCTGTTGAGGGTCAGGTGCCTTGTATGGAATTCACCCTCGCTTGTGCCAGGTAGAGAATGGACTTCCAGAGGTCTGAGCAGGAACTGGCAAAGCCTGAATCCTACAAGGACGATTCCTCCTCCAAGG
This sequence comes from Cuniculus paca, assembly GCA_004365215.1. Taxonomy (NCBI): domain Eukaryota; kingdom Metazoa; phylum Chordata; class Mammalia; order Rodentia; family Cuniculidae; genus Cuniculus; species Cuniculus paca. The sequence goes on along the minus strand of RJWT010005420.1, from coordinate 14,471 downwards.
CAGATGATGAGTAGCGTTGACCAAACAGCTGGGATTACATTTTGTCCCAGGAAATCTGAATCAAGGATACTCACTTATTCAGAAGCAATTCTCTCACAAAATTACTTTTTGTGAAAACGTGTTTCATAGGCTTGATTCTCATGTTGTTAGTGGCACTGAGAATAAAGTGTCTCTTTTCTCTTCCTTGATGGTGGGTTTTCTTCCCATGAAAATAAGAAAGCAAAGGCTCCAGATGGAGAGACTCACATTGTCGGCAGACTTAGAAAAACTCCCCTGTATTACTGATGCAGTTTGGTGCAGACTGACAAGTGAGTAATCTCCCATCTTATCACTTTAATTTCAGGCTTCAGAGATGCCCAGCTCTGTTTTCAAAGAGTTTTATTAAAAATTTGTGAGGAGGGAAAAGAAGTCTCTGTGGGCCTGTCTGATTTCATTATCACTGACGGAACACACAAATAGAGCAGAGCCAACCAAGAGCTGGAGATGGCCAGTCACCGAGCTAGGGTGACGTGAAGGCCACTCAGCCACCCGGTCCTGGCCACAGACGTTCTATCTGTCAGGATTACTCATTTGATCCCGAATCACAGGACATAATGCATATTTCTCAGTCACTCAACCATTCAGTGTCCTAGCTACAAGATGCACACCAGTAACCCCCAACTTTTAACTAGCTCCACTTTCTATAACTTCTCTGCTTGTTGTTAGCAACAGCAAAACTTCACTCTCTGATCATCTTTCCGGTTATGTCCAGATGAAGCATCAGGCGGCTGACACTTCCTTAGCCAGCTTTGATACACAGCTGGATCCTGCTGTGTATCATTCCAGGAAAGCATTCTGGTTGCAAATCAGACACTGTTTGAACTGGTACAGGCCTCACCATATACCTAAAGGCAGAGATTTGCCGGAGAGCACCAGCTGAAATGGCAGCCTTGTGGAAAGTGTAGATGGGCTCTCCAGTCCCATAAGGAGGAACAGCAGTTTGTGTGAAGGACGTTAGTCCAGTCAACGATCCACCCACACCCATTGTGGCTTTCTGGCTGCCTAGAGGTATCTCCAGCCCCAAGAGTGGCCCTGCTGAAAGATGTCACTTGGAGTTTTGTTAAGGGGTTGGGATGGATAAAGGGGTGGGAGGGAGCGTGCTGGCAATCCAGCATGGAAAGTAAAAAGTAAAGGGCCCAGATCAGCCATCTGGATTCAAACCCAGTCAGCTTGCTGGCTCCACCCCAGGCTTCTCAACCCTGGCAGAATGTTAGGATCAACTGAGAGCTTTTTAAAAATATTGATGCCTAGGCATACCCCCCCAGGATGATAAAAAAGTCAAATCAGAATCTCTGCTGCCACCTTAAAGCTCTAGTACAATGTGTGAATTTACTTGAGTTGGTATATACAAAAGTAGGGAAAAATCTTAAAAGCAGAAAATGCCAAGCTAATCCACAGGATGTGTTTCTCTGGTCCCCTTGGCCACACTCTGTCCCTAAAAGGTAAGGGGTCTACATTGTCAAAATCCAAGAGCTCACAGCTGAAGAACAAGGTAGAGCTGGGGTGATCCAGGACAGGGAGTGCCGCCCTCACCACTGCTCAAAAGCCAGTGTTCCATAGCTGCCTTGGGATTTTTGGAAACTTCCAGGACATTCAAGACAATAGAAAATATCTTGCCTTAGTCCTAGAAGCATTGCCTTTTGATTCTTCCTTAAGATTCACATCCATCACTGATGATAACAGACATCCCCTTTCCCTCCACCAAACCCTTCCACCTACCTAAGAGCTTTGTCACTACTTAATCTAACTTACTGCCTTACTCAAAAGAGAAAAGAAGGGAGTTATGTTTTAGGGTCTATATTAAACTTGGCAATGGTACTGACCTTCCTCAAAGAATCAGTCCTGTCCAATAAGGTTCTACAGAGCACTGTCTGGGTGGCTGGCTGTAGGTGACAGCCCTGACCCAAGGACCTGCAGGAGGCTGTGGACTAGGCAAGCATGCCCAGACAGAAAAGTGCCAACGACTGAAGTAACACACACACACACACACACACACACATACACAGAGAGAGAGAGAGAGAGAGAGAGAGAGAGAGAGAGAGAGAGAGAGAGAGAAGCCATCAGCCTGGCAAAGAAAGGAAAACAGGAGCAAGAACAAAACCAGCAGAATGACCCGTTTTAACCTAGACAGGGATCAAATGGTTCCATGTAAACTGTGATTTTCACTGCTTCCTCCTAGCCCTAGAAATTATGCATTTCTTTGAAGAGCTGATGTAGCACTCTAAATGATACATTCAGTACTGGAAGTCAGTGTTCTGTTTCTCTGTAGGATGGTAACAGAGACTGGATACATAGTCTGGCGTCTAATTCTCAAGTTATATAATTAGTGATTGTACATCACACAGTTTTTTTCAAATGTCCTGCTACAAGATAACAGCTCACAGGGCAAAGCTGAAATTGTTCTGGAAGTTTAAAATGTTTTAGTGCAAGGGCTTTTTTTTAAAGCCTGAAATCGTTGTTATTTGGTTACTTCTTCTATTATCAGCACTTTATAATAGCTAAGAGAATTCAGCTCCAGAAACTTGGGGACTGGAGAGTGGGAGGGAGGAGGGGAATGACACTGATGTTGTGTCTGAGAACTACAGCTCTTTTCAAACGCCTGAGAAACCTTTCCAAAAGGTATTTTCTTTGGAAAACCCTTAGTGATTAAATTTTTGGTCTCTCGTTTTCGGCGATCCCAGGACATGTCACAGTTCAGTTTGGTGAGTAGCCCTGTGAAGGGCAGGGCAGACCAAACGAGAAAAGAAATCAAATTTGATTAGTCAGAAGGCACGAAGTCAGTAACAAGATAAATCAGCCAATTCCCTGTCCTCCTTTTGGTTCTTCAGTAGTGTAATTATTATTGCTTATCCACAGGCTCTATGTACCTTTTTCCAGAACATGTAGTCTCGAAGTTCACTTAATAGGGTTGAGGCTCAGATCTCTAGTCTTGCTGAGAGTTGGTTTAGCTCACTGACCACTTTAGGAGACTCACATGTCTGTCCACTGCAGGTCATCATTAGGAAAGGACCTGAGCCTGGACTGGAGTCTGTTTTCAAATGTAACTTCCCCTCCACAAAGGGAAAGTCCTGCTTTGGCAAAAGGAATCTTGGCAAAGCTAGTGTTCGAGCTATTGTTTTCTTAGGAGGCGTTTTATCTCCTCTCTGTCAATGAAGAAGGAATCTCTATCAGAGAGGACTGTCAGGGCCCTTGCTTCATTACCCCACACCCCAGACACACACTGGCTGTCAACCTCTTCGCTGCTGAGCCTGCCCTTTCTCTTCAGCAGCCCAGAAGGGGAGAGTGTCTACTCACATGTCTTTGAGAGTGAGAAAAGCAGTGTTGGCAACTGCAACCACAACAAACTGTCTGCATGGAACAGTCCAGTCGGGCCTCGCACGGGGGAGTTCAGGCCAATTCACATGTTTCCGAAACACCTCTGGGAGCCAAGTGCTCGGCCCCATGGACCGAAGAGGCAAACACAGTAGACCTCAGCTCGGCAGCTTTTAAACAGCTCTTCTTGGGAGTGTTTTAGTTACATAAGACCTGCACTTCATAGCTCTCTCCTTCCTACTTGATCTAGTCTAAGATTTTTGGCTATGCATGAAGGATTCCGTCTTTTGGCTTTGTCAGTGGGTGTGATCTGGGCCTAAACTCTGAATCATGGTCGTTAATCCTTAATAGCACCAAATAATGTACAAGTTGCTTTTACATCCACTGCAAAAGGAGGAAGAGATGAACGTAAAGTTATGTGACCTTCCAGAGGCTCAGGTGACCTGCCACTGGTGAGAAAAAGGAAAATGAGAATTCTCCTTGAGCATCATAGGGTAAGCTACACTGTCCCAAAGAAATGTCCAAACATCTATACTTAGAACAACATTCTTTCCGAATTTTCTAAAACAGTTCCAACATCTATTCATTTCTTCTTGTTATCATAATACTATCACACTTGTCATAGTGTAACCTTGTATTCTGGTTTAAGCCAGCATAATTAAAACTTACAGCTATTTTTAATTCCTGTCTTGGCCTCTTAAACATAAAATGAGAAATCATAGGTAATTCTCAATTACTGAGAATGCACATATATTACAAAAAAAAGAAAGAAATGCTAAACCAGGGTTATAAAAGTCATGATGATTCATATATCAGCATTTAACTGTTATCTCTTCCCCACTACCATGTCATACAACCATGCTATTCACACGAAACTGATATCATGTGGGTGCATGCTCATATATACAGACACCTTTGGATAGTGTGATTAGTTACTACAACAGAAGTATAATGATATGTAAACATCTTTGGTCCTCTCCTTGGATCGCCTTATTACTGGCTAAAAGTTCATCCAGAGATTACACTGCACATCTGTAGAGGAGATTAATCAGGATAGGAATGCCAAATGTCCTCTGGCCTCCACCACCTTGGGGTGAATGCTAATCAATCAGCTCCAAAGATTAGCCCAGGTCGAGTTACTTGTCCTGCTTAGGAAGACAAAGCACACTCACAGGGAGAGGGGCCTAAGAGCTGTCAATAGTTTTCCAGCCTTGCTCTGGGACTCACAGTGGAGAAGATCTGGGGAAACTCCTGCAGCCTGGAAACAATTTCTCAGGCTAAAACATTGTTAAAACTAACTACAGAGTTGTTGGATCTTCCAAAAGGTGAGCTGTTCCACAGTAGCTTCAAAGGGAGCAGCATGTAAAGCTTCAATAGAATTAGCTTTCAGAAGCAGCCTGCCTCCCCACCTGCTTGACATAAGCTTGACATAAGCTTCCTGTAGCTTACAAGGCAACCAACCCATGGCCTAGGAGAGAAGAACTGAAATATTTCCCAAGCCCACTGGAGAACACTCGTTGCATACAAAATGAGATCTCCTCACAAAGCCATCAGTTTTCACCTATTAAAGTATTTATCTTGCTCAACACCTGAGTTTTTATTTTTTTTCCCTCTTTTTTGCAAATAGATGAACTGAGGCTTAAAAATCAGTTCTGAAAAAGATACTGATGATGAGTTTGGGGGAGATTTTATTATTTAGTTAGTTAGTTAGTTAGTTTTTGAGACAGGGTCTTGCTATGTAATTCAGACTGGCCTAGAACTCATGGCAATCCTCCTGCATCAGCCTCCCAAGTGTTGGGATTATAGGTGTGTTCCACTTTGCCAATCTTGGGCAGTTTTATTTATAAATGCATCAGCATTTGCAATCTGTGACTTCACAGGCCGTGTTTCTTGGGAATTATGGAGTTATGGAAAAAAGCTTTCTTACTGAATCAAAGACAAGGTATATAATATGACAAGAGGTTAGAGATAAGATTTAGGAATTCATATATGTTCTTTCTCTTCCACTACCTCTCTGCATAAGCAGGTTTTATGCAATCCTTTTTTTCCCATTGTGAATATAGCACCAGCTGTCCAGGGTATAGGTCACTTTATTAGGCAAAGGCTTAGGCCAACTGTATATTTAACCCTATTCTTATATTTATTTTAGTGATTAATAAAAGGATGAGGTGGAAAGTACAGGATATTGAGGATTAAATACTGTCTCAGATGCATTGCATAAGATATCATCAAATAGTCTGAAAAATAAACATCGCATTGGCCATGCAGCCTGTATCTAAACTTTCACATATCTGCCTGCTCATGACATTGACAGATGAAAAGATGGCCAGATAGTTATCGATAAGAATGGCTTTTACTGAGCACTCAGTTTGTGTGACACACATTGTTAATTTATTTTTACATATCAAAGTATGTACTCTGCTCAACTACCGAGAAGTTTTTATTTTTTTATCCTCTTTTTGCAGGTAAACAGACAGAGGCTTAAAAAGGGTAAGTGACTTGTCCAAGATTATACAATTTACATCAGTGAATTCAGGATTCAGATTCACTCTAACTCCAAAGACCAAGATGATAGAAAGAGAAATGTGAGCGGAAGTCCTCATATGTACCCATTCCAATCATTCCATACTTAACATAGCCAAAGTGTGTCAATTAGAGGGTCAGTTTTCATAATTCCACTAAGGCTGCAAATTCCTTGAGGTCAAAGACTGTTTTCTACTGTGTGTTCTTCTAAGTATCTAGTTCAGCAATTTGCACAAAACAGGCAATTAATAAATATGTACATTAAAACAAGTAAATATATACATTAATAAGTCCAAAAGCAGAGAATAAAATTGGTAATTATCAAGTGGGTTAAAAAACAAGCCTATTTTTAAAAAATGAGGATTTGTCTTCCTTATTTCTGAATATGGATCATTTTTAAAGGACAAATTCCAGGTCTATTTCAAGCTTCAAAGGAAGGGAATATCACAGTCAGGTTAATTAACTTTAGAAATATCTACATTGAAAATGAGGAGGGAAGTGGAAGTCGCCAACAGCATCCTAAATGTGTCAGTGAGCAATGGTTCCCACAAAGCTCCAGGGTAGATGAAGCGTGGCTTCCCAAACCCCCAGATTCATTCAACAACAGAGGTTTGTCCCTTTAATCCTTTCCCACTCCCCTTGGGGCTTATAAACTTCTCCAAGTGACTAAAGGGTAAGAGTCACTAAAGCTTGGCCCTGCTGCACACATGGGCAGAAGAAGGCTGTGTGTAATCATAAGTGAGTAAAATAAGCCACAAAAATCCTTTAAGCAAAGACCCTAGGGCAGAAATTCCAGAGATCAGGGTACCGGAATGTTTATGGATTCCAATCAGCTTGGAAAAGGAAGCATTTCTGCAGCATGGCCTCAAAGAAAATCCAGTGTTAAGAGCCATCATGCAGTCTTCCTCCAAAAAGGAGTGTGTTCTCTACACTGTGTTCTCTACATTGCCCCCTGTTGAGACGTGTCCCACACACATGCACATAGGTACGCGTGGGCCCAACTACTCTGACTGTACTCAAATCACTCTCCATCCTTATCCAAGTAATGGTTGCGATTTTCCCAGCAGGCCTGGCTTCCTGCCCTCCATCTCCTTTCCTGTGACTATATAGGCCCATACAGAGGAAGGAAAATAACACCAATCCATTAAGACAAATATCTAGGTTGTCTTCTAATAATTCAACAACACCCATCCCTCAGATTTTGGTCTTTTTAATTTATATACATTAATAATGTGTGTCATGTTTTAAAATATATTCCTACAAAAAAGATATTTTCCTTTCAATATTTTTCTGTGACTATTTCTGACTATGGTCTGTGGCCAAAGGCAGTGCCCAGTCTCTGGATTTGCATTGCTCCTGGACCTGTGTTTCATTCAGCAGTCTCACAGCCAGAAGTAGTGCACATCTGAGCTCAGGGCCCAGGAAAGGGAAGGCCAACACTGAGTTCAGGTTTCTCCTGCTGACATGCAAAACACTGCCACAAGCGGTCTGGCACTGTGTCTGCTGTTTTAAAAAATGAAAATTACTTGCTCTCCCAAGTTACCATCTGTTTGTAACCTTCATTACTATTCATAGGCCAACCTGAAACTATCGCGGTAGACTTTGGGGCACCCTGGACTTTTATGACAGACCAGTTATCAGCATCTCAAAATGGTTTGGATCACCAACAGTCATTATCCTGAGTTGCTCCTCATAGCCAACTGTTCCAACATAACCAACTTTGTTAAAGAGCTAGAGTTCTGTGCCCCTTCCAGAGTTCCACTGTAAGGACTTAGAAAGATAGGTCAGAAGTTAAAATGTAAGGACTTAACAAACACACAAAATTTATTAAAACTTTCTGACTGTAACTTGGAAGTTCAAAAAAAAAAAAAACTCTGCATGCTATCAAGGAAAGAAAATAGAAAAAAAAATAGAATTTTCTTAATTTTTTTTATAACAATGATATAGCAGAAAAGAAAAACTCTACTTAAGAAGTGATAAAACCTATGAAAATTTAAAAACATTGGAGGGTAGGAAATATTTTACAACACTATCTCCAAGAAGAAATGAGACGCTAAGTAATATAATAATGACATTTGTGGGATATCAATAAAGTAGATCTAGTTTTAAAGCAGGATTCAAATCCAGATATTCAATTCTGGTACTCGGCATCTTTGAGCCATAGAAGATATTTTTGAAATTTAGTGTCCACATAGATAAAGGGTCTTTGTTGCCTAGCCAGTTGTTCATACTTCTTTTTCATTGATTATGCTTACTAAGATAATTACCAAAATATGAGTTTGCTTTTTGTTTTAGCTAGGGTTCTTTAGACGGAACCAACAGGATACATAAACAGATATATGAGAAAGGAATTAGATCATTTGGTTATGGAGGCTGAGAAGTCCTACAACAGGGAGTGTGCAAGGTCAAGAAACAAGGAAGCTGGTAGCATGGCTCAGCCAAATCTCAAGTCTCCAGAACAAGGAAGCTGATGATGTAATTCTCAGTCTGAAGGCCTCAGAATCCTGGGTTTCCACTGATGCAAATCTTATAGTTCAAAGGCTGAGGAACCTGTAGTTCTAATATCCAAAAGCAGGAAAATCAGGGCAGCCTGGCTCTCTAAGACAGCAAGAAATTATCTTTCCTCCACCTTATCTAGAAGGGCTACCAGATGACCAACTGGTAGCTGCCTGCACTCAAAGCAGACACTCCCTGTTTAGTCACATGCGGATCTCCTCTGGAAACACTTTCATGGACACACTGGGGCAGTTCAATCATTCTAATCAAATGCCAGAGCACCCGGGTTTCCCTCTCAACAGTAAGAAGGATGAGCTCGGTGCGTGCTGAAGCAGTGAGCATAATTTATGCTTTATCAGCTCTCTGCGTGTCTCTTCATTTCGTGAAGTTAACACCCCAAATCAACCAGCATATCAGGCACAATGCAAGGTGGAACCTTAGTAGCCTAGACTTGATGGCACAGGTTTGGGATAGAAAACAAATGTAGGGCCAGGGATATAGCTCCGTGGCACAGTGTCTGCCTGGCAAGCATGAGGTCCTGAGTTCAATTCCTGGTACCTGCAAAAAATAAATCAACAACAACAACAACAACAATAATAATTTTCATTAAAAAAAAAAGATCAGGGAGAAATGCTCTTTTCTTCCAAAAGTGAATCGAAAAGCATAGAGCACCAATTGTTACTGAAAGCCACCATACTACCAAGAAGAGAATTTACTTCAGGTTGAACTATTCTTTATAGATGGCTATACTCAAAGACAGAAAGGACCTAAGATATTTATGAAATAATTGGTAGAATCAATAGAATTTGAAGTTATCTTGCCTCTGGACTTCATTTCACATGAATCCTGAAATATTCTCACCATCTAAATACCTACTACTACCTATGCTGGGAGACTGCGTCAGAGAGGAAAGGGAGAACCAATCAAAACCATTAGAGATGATCTCAGGCCTTCGATGGAGTCCTTCATGTGGCCTTTTCATTGCTAAGAAAGGCAAAGTCCAGCAAAGTTAGAAACTTGCCTTAGGTTACATTTAGTGCTTGATAAGGCTGGAAATTGTACCTGGAAATGTCCGCCCCCAAAGTTCAGGTGCTTTCCAGTGTATACAGTAGAAATCTTGCCATTAGTGGAAGATATGCAGATCGTATGTAAAAGTGAGGCAAGGTATCCCAAGAGGATGAAGTCTGATAAGTAGTCTAGTTGTCAGAGCAGAAAGTATGTGGCAACAAGGAGTTTGCATGGTGGTCAGGACAGCCCTTTGAGTCCCTAGGTCAGAGTGGAAGAAGAGAAAGACTGACTCATAGGCCAAACGATTGCATGGTTGACCCTGAGGTAAAAGGTGAAAGCATTACTTTCAGACTCTGCCTGCTGGTGTGTGTGAGACTACTCACAACTTGCCTGCCTGGTCAGGACAGTGCAGCCACCAACAGGGAGGTATCACAACACCCCAAATGAAAATGTCGAGAAGAGACAGTAAATAAATAAATAAATAAATAAATAAATAAATAAAATCAAGGTAATAAAACAGAGAGAGGAAGAATCCACAGATACTAAGAACATGATCAATATAAATATAACAAAGTGAGTTCATCTAGAAGGATCAGCTCTCTTGCCAATGCTATATACTAGATTTTAGTATTTCTGTCTAGTGAATTAAAAAATATTAGTACAACTTTGCTATATGTAGTAAATAATTTAACCCAATGTCCAATGAATTTTTATACATAAAATAATATTTTCCAGAAAGTAATTACTGTTCTGTATTGAGCTCTTGCTTGAAATTTACATTCGCATCTGAAAACTCAAATTTCGGTGATATCTGATTGCATCTCCCAATCTCTGCCTGTTCCAAAGCTAGCACACATCCGAAGTGGTTTTGCCTGGTTCTGCTAGCCCTTTTCCACTATTCATCTGAGACTTCTTTCTTAATTGTATTTGTGCTTGTTTTCTCCATTGCCTGAGATAGCTTGGCTGATGATTGCCACAGTTGCTCAAGAAGGCAGTGGAAAGGAAGAAGTTCTGGTTTTGGTTTCAGACATAGGTTGCAATTTTGGGTCTGCTGCTTACTAGCTAGCTGCCCCTTACCAAGCCGATCAAAGGAACCACTGTTTCACCAATCAAAAAGTGAATGATATCAAACTCACGGTTTTACTGGGAGATGTATATTAAATGGGAAGTTAATGATTCACCACATAGGGTTCAAGGGGGTCACCAAAGTGAAGAAGGGAAGCCTTGGGTCACTTCAGCCACAGGGCAGGATGTATGTTTGCTGATTTCTGTCACAGAAAATAATTCTCAGGATCCATCCGTAAGGGTGTAATGAGGTTTATTGGGCAGAATGTAAACTACATGTTCAAACAAAATAGAGTGTGGATCATCAAGAGAGAGGCACATTACAGTCTGGAACTGGGAGTATTACAGTCTGGAACTGGGAATATTTATGTGTTTTTGGTGATGAGAAACTGTGGAATTTGTGTATCTCTAGAGTTTGGGTTTGATATACTGCAGGATAAAAGTCATGGCCTACCCACAGGTAGAAAGATAGTGGTACCTTCAAGGGTAAAAGGATGGTCAATTTTACAGGAGAAAGGTATGGGCCCAGTCCATTAAATTTTTAAAGTAGGTGTTCCGTTTTGACCAAAAACATTCTTTGACACCTTTGAATGTTTTTCTTGAGGTTAGGTTTCTGCTTTTTACCTTAAAAACTAAGCTATTTTATAGCATCTTTAAGGGATTTTGAGTGTGATAGGCCTGGAAGAAAACAAGTATAAATAAGCCTAAAGAGTACAGATATAGGTAACCTTGGGTAACTTTATATCCTGAAGTTGCTGTCTTCTTAAAAATACAATCTTTAAATTATGATTTTCCTTGTCTCCTTCCTACCATATTTATTTCTTCTATCCTATCTCAAATGCATATTTTGTTGTTATAATTTTTCTGATTAATATCATCAAGTCCCTAGGTAGCTCAATCTTCTCAGTAGAGGAGACCATCAATCACATTAATTTTCTTTCTGATACCAACCTCAGTTCATTCTCCCTGAAGGGGAATGAACCGGGACATTAAATGGCTTTATCCTAAATGAGGAGTCCTCTGAGAGATATTTTCTGAACTGGGCATGTCATGCTCTTTGCAAAATACATTTTCCTTGAGAATTTTTATGTTGGAAGAGGGGAGAGAAATTCTTTGGTCAAACATTTGAAAAGTATTGCATTCTGCACTTGCTTTTAAAGATTATCATTGTGCAATAGAGTCTGAGAGTATTGAAAAATCTTACTCCTGAGACTTTGAAGGTTTTTCCAGGTATTCCTCAAACTATTTTAACCATGGGATTCCTTTCCAGATAAATCAGTATCTCATTACAATGTTCTACAGATCACAATGCGAGATGTTGAAACACAGAAGTTAGGGAAGTTAGATATCAACAGAGAGAAGTTTGGTGTGAAAAAAGGATAGCACTAACCAGATGGGATACTGGGTCAAAGTTCTCCACAAGGTTGAATTATAGTAACAACCTAGGGTTGTGACTTAGTAGATGAATACTATCTTAGTTGAAAGTTGAAAAGATTATGCACAAAGGCCCTTGTTGGAAACCCTGGTTTTACTTTATATGCAGGTCTTCCAATCTTAAATAGGTATTTACTTAATATCTAAATATTATTCAAAATCTTTACTTAATTGTCTACATGAAATGTTTACTTCAAATAGAACCCACTGGTGTCCATTTGTCTTAGTTCAACCTTCTGACTATGTACATGAGTTGGGACATTACAGGAATTTTAAAATATTTAATTATTTAGCACTTACTTGGCACTTACTGTTTAAGAGACTTGCTCTGCTTCACCAGCAATTCACAAAGCATTGTAGGTCAGGGAACACTGCAGAGTGTACTGAGGAAAATGGATGGTAATTAATTCTCTGAAGCACACATATCTTGTTAGAAGCAGAGTTGGGATTAAGATTCAGTTTGGCTCTGTAATCTGGGTTTTCTGTTACTCCATTTGCTGAAAAATGAACACTTGATAGTTGTATTCTCTGTGTCAGTATTTCAAATATGCGAGGTAGCTGCTGAGTTTCTAAAAAATAAATTTCTAGATCCTCCAAAAGCTCAAGCCATAAATACTTCAATAGACAAAACAAGAGAGAATATAATCTTACATATGTTTTAGTTATTTTTCTCGTTGCTGAGACAAAAAAAAAAAAACCCCACAAACAAAAACTGACACCCAAAGTTAAAGGAGGAAAGGTGTATTTAAGTTTACAGTTTGTAAAGGTTTTGGTCCATAGTTGACAGGCTCCAAGACAGGGTGGGCATCACAGAGGAGAAACAGCCCATGGCAAAGCAAGGTAGGCAGAGGGCAGCCAGAAATGAAGTAGCAGATCAGCTTTTTTCTGTCCCTTTGTACTCCATCCAGGCCATCTGCCTTTTGGGTGGTGCCATCCACACCCAGCGTAAGGCACCCTTAATCTCAGCATCACATCCTTAATCCCAGCATCAGACATCCTAATTAAACCACCTTCAAAAAACTCTTCACCTATGACTACATGAGGCTTTAGGGGGACAACTAGATACAAGCCACAACACGGACTTTCTATTTTTTTTCTACATGTCATCCTCATTTTTATATACCATCAGGATGGTAAGGCATTTGAAAATCACTTATTATAAAGAGAGATTGAAGAATCTAGACATTTTCAACCTGGAGTGAAGAAAACACAGGAGCAGTTCTAGGTCTTGCATGATATTCATGAAATTCAGAGAGAGCAAGAATATTTTTTTTTCCAGAGCCTAAGTCTTTGGAATGGTAAAGAAACACACTTTCTAGAAGATTCAGGAAACCATCTGTGTTAGGAAGGACTCTTCAGGAAGCAGATGCCAAGATGGAATTATATAAGCTGGGTGTTCATAGGAAAAATGCAAATATGGGTAGAAAGAGGAAGAGAGCTAGGAAGAATGAAGGAAATAGACTTTGGTTAGAAATGTTTTATACTGTCCAGTTCGAGTAAAGTCTTAGGGAAATCCTCTAGCTTAAAATCATCTAATATGGGAGTTGTGTTTCTCAGAAACTAGTCTGTGTTAATAACCCTTAGGGGGCACAAACTTGGGTATCCAAAGTACAGCATCTGAGGCCTTGGTCAATTGAGCAGGTATAATAGAAAGTGTTCCAGGTACATTTTTAAGACTGCTAATTCTCACAACTCAATGGTCCATTATTAAGTCAATCTTTGTGTAAGGGTGTTAAGCACTCTGATTGGCTGAGGCCTGAATTATCAGATCAATCACTCAGGCAAGGGGTGTGGGATTTCCCAGAGCCCTATTAAGTCTACTGTCTGGGTCAGATTCCCTGAAACCTATGGGCTACGGAGAGGAAAGGCTGATGATACCTAACAAAGAAGACCTTTAGAAAAGGTAGAAAGAAATCTACCTGGTAGAATTCAATCCTTCTGGCAGCAACATCTATGCTTGTTTTTCTGCAATATATCATCTCTTAAAATCTGTGATGATCATGGGTTTGAAAAGTCACAGTTTTGGAGGTTGGGAGGGTGGGAATCAAATTCTACGCTATTGAAGGCATCTTGTTATCTATGACATATGTATTGCCAGCTTAGTTCTAAATTATTGCATAAGTTGATGAACTGAAATATAATAATTACAAGTGATAATTATTACAGAGCAGTACTTACATGCAGACACTGTGCTGTATATCTTTACACACTGAATGGACCAAATACTCTATTTAGACTATCTAAGGCACTAAAGTCTTGAGAGATTAAGAAAGTTTGCTGAGAACACAGGTAGGTAAATGACTGACTGATTGCAAAATTATAACATTTCTTCTTCCTTGCATTCTTACCATGACCATCTCTTCTCCAGCTTGCCTCAGAAAAGCTCGGATTTATATTTCAGGACATAATCTCTTCTAGGTGAGAATGGGAAAGGCTTGTGTTCTCTTAGGCACTGTATTGTGGCATTCCACCAACACTGACTTGAGATGATAAGGGAAGGCTCTTGAGGCTGGCATGATGACAGCTGGAAAGACAGGTTGTCCTCAACGTCCAGTAATTGCAGGTGACCAAATATAGTGCAGAGCTTTGGAATT